>CM031240.1:1056973756-1057201450 GCA_018340775.1 Taxus wallichiana var. yunnanensis
ACATTACCATGTCCTGTAATATCCCACAATCACCTTACAAATGAATTATGAGGCATATGCATACAAAATTGTGAAAATCTAAATATGAAGAAAATGCGACAAAGGCACCCCTCCTAAAAAAGAGTGTGTTGACCTTAGTTTGAGGGCCCCAACCAAAAAAATCTTTGTGGCCCACCCATCCATAAACAAACGTTGAAGATAGGATTCAAAACCAATTTTTTTACACTTTTTCACAATTTAATTTTTTGCTACGTGTTATGGCCTGATTGGATAGTTGACCTTGCTTTGTCCCAAATTTCACCAGAATTTGACCAACGGTAAATTTAACGTACGACCTCCATTTTCAGTGTTCCTTATACCATTGGAAAGCTCTCAAAATTATCTATCAGTCTTGACATAGTTTAGGGATATTTAGGGAACTTTCAAACTTTTAAATTGTCCTTTGAATCATGTAGATAGGTGGGTTCGCGTTGTGCATCAATAACACCCCACATCATCACTAACCATTGGGTTCCTTATGTCAGACACAACCACCCTTAGTCTAGTTGGGAAACACTTATTGGCATAGTGATTTGTGATTTGTAATATGTTTAATCTAATATTAAATCCCCATTTCGTAATTTTTCCTGACTTGTTATATGTTATTACTAGAGCCACATCTATGAATGGATTGAGAATTATTATATTGAATTATATTATTAATAAAGCCTTAACTATTTTGGATTAGGTACACCCTTTTCTTTCCTAATGGATCACCAAATTATTTTACACATCCTTGTTTAGGATGATGGCCTTGATTGGATTTATTTACCCGATTGTGCCCTGACATCCTAGCGTTGGATATCTTGGCCTTGTTTCATATCTTGGCTTCTTCACATTGCATTGGTTGGGCTATCATACTAATCCCCTTCCCACCGGTTTTACCTATATAATCACATTATCATTGTTCCTAAATAATATGGGTATCATTACATACACACATGCGGAAATCAAGAAAACAATAATAAAAGAAAAATACATACAACAAACATCCAATACACAATATTGCCAAAATTATCATTTATATACCTTGAAGAATTTTTTACACATCCACAATATAAATACATGGATTTGGACCATCTACAAAATGTTTCAAGCACCCTCACCCCATGTGGAGGGTCTCTAGATGCTTTAGGATGATGGGGTCGTACTAGTAGCTATTGATGTGTTTACTAGATACTCTTCCCTATATTGGGATCGAGAGGCCTCTCCCTATGCTATCGCCAACTATGACTCTAATGAAATGGTCCTCTCTACTTCTCTCTACGCATCTGATAGGTAGCATGCCTACTACTTAAATAGGGCTGCTTGCACCTATAATAAAATCTAAAAAATAAAATATATGTTGGTAGTTTCTAACACCTATGCATCTCTATATATCTATAGGGTCCTAGATGCTTCTCCCAAAAGATGAAATGCACTCAATAAATATCCTATTGATGGTGTTTCTAGATCCACCATCACTATAGTATTCTAGACATCCAACACTTGATCTAGGATCTAATTGTGGGAACTCTCTATTAGGGACTGCCACTCCTCCACCATCCGCTCTATAAAACCAAGTCCACATGACACATATTAATTACAATACTAATATAACATGTTAAACCCATTTCTCAACTATCTAAATAAAATTATGATACATATACCTAGCTGCCTTGGCCTCTCCATGAAGGTCTTGCCATCTCTATGGCCACCAAATAAATCCTACTCATCATCATCATAATGAGATCTAGCTCCTATGTAATGTGCCCAAATGTCTTAAGGAATCGATATCATGCATCCTTTGCACTGTGGTTTGGGCCTTTGACTCAGATGCACTAACATATGGACCTAGATCCGTGTCAGGTAACCTCCTCCTGGCTGTCGCATCTTATGCTCTCTTAGTAATACTATTAATTTCCCTACTAATCCCCCTCTAGTTCTAAGACCATCTTTACTTGCACCCCTGAATTTTAAACCTATATTGGTGGATCCTCTATCCGATACCTCCTCTAAAATACTCACTCTTATGGTATGTGGTGGGCCTTGGGAATCCCCAACACGGTGAAGTTGTCTCCAACCATGTATGCTCATTGTCTATATCCTATGGGTCATAATACTTATACCCCCACCTTCCTTCCTGAGGCCTTTCTAGCATGGAAACATTGGTAGGGTAGCACTAGTTGTATCACCATGACTATTGGTCACCCAAAATACCTCGTACCTAATCACTGCATAGGTCTCCACCCATTACATGTAATTCCTTGTCACCTTGGTAATGGCATTTAAGTACTCTACCTTAATCTAACTAGGTCTTTGATCCATGTTCCCTAGGTAAGGCTTCCATCAGTAGACAATGAAAATCTACACCCCTCATATTTATTTAATCAATTAATTAAAAATGATATTTCATACTCACCATTTAATCACACTACATTATTAAAATCATTTATCCTAAGTCTAATATTCCATGACATTTTATCTTCATATCACATCACTTTTACACATGTAAAATCCTATTTTTCCCCATCCTAAATAAGACCTAACCACTTAGATAAACTTAATCATTTCCTAAAATCCATTTAATACTATGTTTAACCTATTTCTAACTCCCTTATCTCAACAAATAATTATCATTCACACATCAATCATTATCATCTACACATCTATCAAAATCATCTACACACCTATCAAAATCATCTACAAACCTAAATTAGACAAATCCAAACATAAATAAAATCAAGAAAATCCAACCTATTTTTTCACCCTCCAAAACATTACAACACATCCCCAACCACCTAAAAAATTCACACCTCGAAACCTAAATAAGATAATGTTTATTTGGAACTTGTTCTAACCATTATCCAAATAAATTTCAAATAAATTGAAATCACCGACGATTTAGGTAATCGCAAGCAATTGTTTAAGCCGTTTTCAAGCCTCTCTCCAGGATCCTCAACTTCAGTCCATGAGTTCTTGCTTTCAATTTGGTTCATTAGCTTCCTATACGTCATCATTCAATACTAGGATATTAGAATCAATATGAGGAATTTTCATTTTCATCCATTGAGCATTTTGGAGTAGCTTTGGAGCTCCTGTGGATCAATATTTCATCACTCAACCTACAGATTGCACCAACTACCTACATCATCTTTCATCAAGGTTAGACACCTCATTCAGTTCCATATCAACATCCAAGTATTTCTTATTTGTTTATTCATAAATTTTGCATAATTTCTAAGCTTTTGTGGTTCTAAAAACATCAATTTAAATCCTAAACATTCCAATTTATCAAATATGTTACAAATCACTATAATCATTAGTGATTGGCCCAATCACCAAAGATTGCTGTCATTTTTACATTTCTACAAATTTCATCACTTTTACTAAATCTCCCTTATCTATCGTATTATGCATTTTGTTATTGATATTTTGCTAAGAATGGATCGATGTTTTTGTTTAGTCTTTTCTCACCCTCATGCGAGCTCTCCATGGAAATTTTGGCATGGCTATTTTCATGCAAAATTTTTTTGTCCCTGCATGTATTTAAACCAAGAGTAAGCTTTTTTGTGCTATTAATGGCCGATGCTATGATAAGAATGGAATCTTTGATCAATTTGGATGAATTTCTTGTTTTTGGGGAATACTTGTGTGAGTTTACTAGAAAGGATTTTCGCTTCATACGGTTGACTTGGAGAGGAACTTTGGGATATCATGTGCAATTTTTATAGGAATGAAATCATTGTGCTACTCATCTTTATCATTTATATCATTTAAATTGATCAAAGAGTTATTTTGGGTTCAAGGAAGCTACTGCAAGGACATACAACTATTTTGGGTTCATTGATTTTGTTTAGTCTTTTTCTCACCCTTGTGAGCTCTATATGGAAATACTAGCATGGCTATTTTCATGCAAAAATGTTTCATCCTTGCATGTATTTTTAAACCAAGTGTAAGATTTTTGGGCTATTAATGGTTGCTGCTATGATAAGAATGGACTCTTTGATCAATTTGGATGAATTTCTTGTTTGTTTTTGGAGAATACTTGCGTGAGTTTGCTGGAAAGGATTCATGCTTCATACAGTCGGCTTGGAAAGGAACTTCGGGAGATTGTGTTCAATTTTTACAAGCATGAAATCATTTTCCTACTCATATTTATCATTTATAGCATTTAAATGTTTTAAGGGATTGTGTCTACGAATCGGTCTTCCGTGTAATTATCTTGATCAATGGTGATTCAATAATGGTTTTTTCTTAAATATAAGTTTGATCACCTTCATGTGAATGTATACTTAGCTGTGTATATCTTGTTTGTGTATAACCGTCGTGTCTGGTTTAGTCAGTGAATAGGTGACTATTTGTATAAATGACTTCGAGCTCACAACTCATATACCTAAAGTTTCTTATTATTCATTACCAGTTCATTGTAACTGGGTATTAGGTGTAAATGTTGAATAAGAACACACATCTCAGTTTTCAGCTAGATTAAGGTTGATACACGAGTTTTATTCCTTTCGGCTCGAATAGTTAGTTTGAGGGAAGTATTGATCTATGAGTGATATATATATATATATATATATATATATATATATATATATATAACTATGTTCCTGTTGTTATTTTGGTTTGGGAATCAACTGTATAGATCTTATTGGTTCTGGAATTAGATTTGTTTTAAAAAAACCATTTGGGTTAAGGTTGAGTATATTTATATGTATTAGTATTGGCATGTATATTTTGAAGATGCCAATAACTTTGGTTTTGTGTTTTATTGAAAAAATAAAGGGTGACGAATGGCTATACCCATGTCAAAGGTTAAGCTTTATCTTTTTGATTTAACCTGTATGGTATTCTTGCTTGATTCAACCACCCTATTGGTCGGTGGTGCAAGTGCACTCATTTATATCTCTGTCTGAGTTTCTCTATTTGGGCAAAACTAATGGTGGCCATAGGACTAGGTTACAATAGAACCCAGAAGACGATGATTCATATTGGTTTAAGGGAATTTTTGGACTAGTTTGGTTCTTTATGGATGTAATATGCTCTTAATAATGGGTTGAATCCTTCTCTGTTTCAAATCATGAATGTTGTGTTGGATTTTTTGGTTATTTAGTAAGTGTTAGTTGTGATTTGGATTGGATAAGGTTATTTTGATAATGTTAAGGTATTGGATATATGATAATATATTATTAATAGTATAGTGTGTTGACTCTTACTATTATTAATTGTCTCATGTGATTATGCTCATCTTCTTAAAATAAAGTACTTGGTTCTTGATTGGGAAGGTGTTTTGAATTGCATGGAAATGTATTGATATCTAATGATTAGAAAAACATTACATTATGATAGTTGAAGGATTACTTACTATCTTTTGCATAACTCTGATTGGATAGAAAACATAGTTAATATGTTTATGGAATTTAATGTTCATCTTTATGATTTGTCTGGTATTCTGTTATGAACTTTAAACGATTGAGTTTGATAAATCATATGTTTCATTTCTTTAATGATTTATGAAATATAGGAAAATAATAAAAAGGGAAATAGTTGAATATTCTCTTTTATGGATTTTGGGAATTGATTGTATAGCTAGATTATGTTCATTGAAATATTTTAGTGCTATAAATTGTAAAGATAAGGTGGATGACCTTTTCATGCCATTTCTTTGTCTAACATTTTAATAGATGGTGGAAATTAACTCTTTTATGGAAGATGATTTTAATTGACTATATTAATTATTATCATTGCAAGATGTATTTTAATTACATGACTGATTGTAAAAGAGATCTTACGATTCGTTGTATAATTTGGTCAAGACATTATGGTATCTAAGGCTATTGTATAAATTTTGGAAAAAAGGAATGTAAATCTCGTATTAATTATTGGATATTTGTTGTTATATGGATCATGGTTGATCACATAATTACTAAAGTACTTTTTAAATCAGCAAAGAATAAATTGTGATTGTCTTAAAAAATGATTTGATGAGTTGTGTGATATCATATATTTGATTGAGGAACATATATGAAATAATATACGTATGTGAATTAGATTTGAGCAGCTTATGTTGAATTAAAGCTACATGAAGGTTAATGAGTAATAAAATATTATGGTAAATGAATAAGGACTAATTATTATATAGTCATAAGAATAAAATTGATACTATTTCAAAGCGATTGTATTCTATTCAGTTGATAAGTTCAAGTAAATATGTACATGGGAAATAAGATGACATTGTCGTAATTAAAAAAATTATGGATCGCATTAGTAATACAATATCTTTGCATTAATGATATTGATGATGCCTAATGGATGTACTTAAATAAAATTATGGAAGTGATTGCGAATAATTATCAAAACTATGTTATGGACCTTAGGATCGAATACACATGCAATAATGTATCACTTTGTTATTAATTTAAACTTGTTGTAAAACTTATTCATCATAATGAAATAAAATAAAATTACTACGTTCCCAATTAAGGGAACTAGCAGTCAACTTCAGATGGCTTTTGTAACACAATGTCCATTTAATGACATAAGTCTTTGAGAGAATATTTTCGTGCAAAAATAATCCTAAGATATATTGTCAAGGTCCATTTATTATGATTAACATAATCAGTCAAAATATGTGTTATGTTAAGATGTGAAAGTTATTTTTCCTGTTTGATCAAGCCACCTCGGTACCAACTTATGTTGGCTATGAGGAAAAATTGTTTGTTTGATGAATCAATTCGTTACGTGAAAACTTTATTTCCCATAAGAAACCTAAGTCAGTACGTGCCATTGTTCGTCATGCGGGTTCAAATTTTTGTACCTTTTGTGTAGCTTGAAATCAATTCAACTTAATTGGTTGATTCAATTCTAATAACTGAACCAAGTGACATGGTGATGGGACATGTTTTTGTTGATGAATGTGTCATCTAGAAATTGAGCATGCAATGCATGACTCTTAAAATTTGGCCAAAGTAGTGTAAGTCATTACACTATTAGGATGCACCTAGTTCTAACTAAAGTGTGAGATTTCAAATGAGATTTGATTGACTGAATTATAGGTAGACACTTAGAAAAACACTTATAAATAAATGTCGAGAAGGGTACTAAATGTATACTCTGTATACAAACTCGAAAGAGTAACCTATGGGGGATCGGTGGATCTAATTGACCCATAGTTATGCACATGCTTTATTGATTTGTTATCTGAAGAATTGTAATTGTAATATTGTTGGATTTAAATGTTAGGATGTACATTTAAATCATTGAAGGAAAAATTTAGTTTGGGAAGATAAAAAAATTCCCATAATTTGAAGTAATTAAAATTAGGTGTTACATTTTGGTATCAGAGTTGAAGGTTACAGCTCTTGGACCTATTGAGTCCCTACACTAACTTAAACTTAATTTTTGTCTAATATAGAAAATGGTTAGGACAAGAGGTCACATTGTTAATCACCAACCTGTAGGTGGTGAAGCAGCCACAACACAAAAATTAGATGAAATACTCATTTTCCTACAAGACATGTGAAATCATATGGATGTTCTTGAATAAAGTGATGGGAAATGATGGCACTAATGGCAATGATGGTATTGAGCAACCTTAGGTCAACCTAATGCCTCTAGCAATAATGTTAATGTTGAAAACAATAACATAGATGCTAAAAATAATAATGCAACTATCAATAGCACTACAAATCAACCACTTAATGCAAAAGATTTCCTGGAAGTTCACTTGTCTAAAGACATTAAACATATCGGTCCACCAAAAATCTTTGAAGAAACTAAAGTAGATTGTGCATCTTCTCAGCTCTCCAACAAGGCTTCCTCATGGTGGGACATCGAAAGGTATAAGCGGGGATAGATGATGTTAACATAACCTAGGACCCGTTCAAATCCCATTTTAGGTAGCGTTGGTTACCACTGTTGTACTATGACCAAAAGATGTCATAATTTTAGACCCTAGCACAGAGTAAGATGACTATAAATAAGTACTAGGAGAAGTTCACAAAATTATTGAATTACCTCCCTTAGTATCGAATGAAGAGAAATTCTGCATTAGGAAATTCATTATGGGTTTGAACTATGTAGTAGGCGGTGAACTTTATGTGCACGGACCATCAACCATGGAAGCAATATTCAAAAAGGACATTAGGAAGGAGCAGAAGCTTTAAGTGATTGTTACTCATAGGGATGAGAAGTGGAAAATGAATCATAGTTCGCCTTCACCATTGTCACTTGGGAAGACATGGGGAAAGAAGGTAGAAAATAAGGCTCAAAATGGTGGAAATAATCACTTGTAAAATTTAAAAGAAATGAATAAGAACATGTTGTTGGTAAGAATGAAAGGTTTAAAAGGAAGAGGAATTTCACTGGTTGCTTCAAATGTGGTGATAGTGACCACTACACTAGAGATTGTCCCTTGAGAAACAAGAAGAAAAATCTGCAACAGAGGATCTAGCTGTAATTGTAGAACCAAAGAGTTAGAAAGGAAGTAACGCTTGATAAAGATAAAGGCTCATGATCTAAATACTACCTTGATGAGACCAGTTAGACTGTTGGTGAAGTTTGAAAGAAATTAAGAAAATGATTTTTATTGATATATTCTGAATGCTAAAAACATTGTTTTTGAATAATTTATTTTGTAAACTGTCAATTATTTTAATTATTTGATGTTGGAACGATAAGGAAATTGTCATATTTTAGGCTATATGACTTTGAATGGTGAAATAAAATGTTGTTAAAACCTATTAAATATAGTTTTTAAGGCCCCGAAAACTTGATGTTAAGTTTTAGTTACACTATTTTGAATATTTAGACTATTCTTGAAAACTTGAGGAAGCTACCACCAAAACATAGAGTTATTTTGGGTTCATTGTTTTTGTTTAGTATTTTTTTTCGCTCTTGCGAACTCTGCATGGAAATTATGGCATGGATATTTTTATGTAAAATTATTTCGGCCATGCATATATTTTGAAACTAACAGAGGCTTTTTAAGGCTATTAATGGCCATTCTTGTATGATAACAATGGATTCATTGATCGATTTGGATTAAGTTCTTGTTTTTTTGGAGAATACTTATGAGAGTTTATTGGAAAGGATTTGTGCTTCATACAATCAACTTTAAAAGGAACTTTAAGACATCTTGTGCAATTTTTACATGAATGAAATTATTTTCCTACTTATCTTTATCATTTATAAAATTTAAATGTTTTAAGGGTTAATGTCTACAAATCGATATTATGTGTTATTATCTTGATTAATGGTGATTCGATAATGGGTTTTTATTAAATATAAGTTTTATCGCCTTTGTGTAATTTCATAATTCGCTATGTATATCTTGTTTGTGTATCTTATTACATGTGTATCATCTTGACTATGTGTGGTTGAGTTTTATCTATGACCGACATGCCTGGTTCGATAAGTGAATAGGTGACTTTGTATATAAATGACTTGAGTTCACATCTCGTATACATGAAGTTGATTATTATTCATCACCGGTTTCAGAATGGGTATTAGGTGTAAATGTTGAATAAGAACACCCATCTCGGTTTTTAGTTGGATTAAGGTTGATACACGAGTTTTATTCCTTCTAGCTCGAATAGTCATTTCGAGGGAAGAATTGATCTATAAGTGATGTGTGTGTGTGTGTGTGTGTGTGTGTGTGTGTGTGTGTGTGTGTGTGTGTGTGTGTGTGTGTGTGTGTGTGTGTGTTCTCTGTTGCTTTTTTTTTGGGAATCGATTTGTAGAGATCTTATTGGTTATGGAATTATATTTTATTTCCAAAATGACCCATTTTGGTTGAGGTTGAGTATATTTATATGTATTAGTTTTGGCATGTATATGTTAAAGATGCCAATAACTTTGGGTCTGTTTTCTGAAACAAAAATGGGCCGAACAACTATACCCATGTCGAAGGTTATGCTTTATCAATTTGATTTACTGTATGGTTTTATTACTTGATTTGACCACCTTGTTGGTCGGTGGTGCAAGTGCAAGTGCACTCGTTTCTATATTTGTGTAAATATAATGTTGGTCATAGGACTAGGTTACAGTAGAACCCAGAGGATGATGATGCATATTGTTTTAAGGGAATTTCATGGTTTGGTTTTCTTGTCTATGGCTCTAAGTCATTCTTAATATTGGGTCGAATCATTCTCTGTTTTGAATCATGAATAATGTGTTGGTTCTTTTGGTTCTTTTTTAAGTGTTAGTTGTGATTTGGATTGGTTAAGGTTATTTTGATAATGTTAATGTCTTGGATATCCGATAATTTATTATTAACAAGACAATGTGTTGACTCTTATTATTATTAAGGGTCTCATTAAAAGCACAACACCATATTATACAATGGATACATGATAATAATATTCACTCTATATTTTAATCCTTCTAATACGATGGCTATTATATAGCCACCGAGGTAGAAAAACAACCTTATATAAATAAGGAAAGAATAACCCGTTTATAATATTATGGGTATAACAATTCAACCAAATGGGAATATAACTTTATAACTTATTTATATAGGCACTAACATAGGAATTCCTAACATCCCCCTAGTGCAAACATAGTGAAAAAATCCATGCTACACTCGCACTTGATTTCGTGATCATGTGATTTTCATTCGGATGATCACAAACCAAAAATTGGTTTTCCGTCGATTAACCAAAAACTTAGAGTAAGGCGGTTTCAAGTGATTGACCACAAACCACAAAGGGGTGAAGGTTTTCAAATGGTTTACCTACAACCATATTGCGATGTGCTAATGCATTCTTCACCCTCATCATAGTTACTCTTCCAGAGATAACATTTACTAATCTATGATAGTACAAACATAACATTCCACACATGCAAACTGAAACATTATGTCATTTCCCCAACAATGTGAAGTTTCCATAACACATTTATTCTAAAAACACCACACACTCACACACATCACCAAATCAAGGTATGTGCTTCCTCATCGGTTGTGGATGATGAGAGGATGTTGTTTGTCCTCCATCCTTTGTGTATCCTCCACCCTCTGTATCATGCCGCTAGCTTAGTGGATTTGATCATTGAGCTCAAATATACATTGGACGTCGAGATAACACCGAAAATGCATCCGTAAGGAATTTGTTTTTATTTTGGCTTTGACCCATGATGACAACTTATAAAATGAATATTAAAAAAAACCTAAAATCACCTATATGAGTTTGACAAATTTTCAACTTTTTTTAAAAATGACACTTACAATAACATTTTTGTTTAAATAAAACTTGGTATGGAATTAAAACATTGACTTATTGAAGACCAATTTCTATTATAACTTTTAGTTATATGACTAAGAATTTTACATGATCATAACCTAAAAATGACTTAAACTAACCACTAAGCTAAATTACATTTAGTTGGCAATGAAATAATAGACTAATCGACTAAACAAGTAGATGGAAACAATTTAAAACTATAACTTATATGGTTAGATTGACTCACATTTAACCTATTTCAGTCCAACTGGTAGAGCACTTAGAAGCCACTCATTAATGAATTATGAGATCGATTTTTTCAAATCTGACTGGCATACACGTACAGCTGGAAGCCTAATACTTGTGGTCAAATCTTCATTCAATGGTGACTAATAATCAGAAGTTTTCAGCGCCATGTAAAAATTAGTAGTCCTTAAAATGTCACTGAGGGAGGAGAGATCTAATATAGGATCGTGTAAATCTCAAACCATTATATGCATGCAATTGTTTCCACGTGGAAAGCCAGGGTGGATGTCAGGTACAATTAGCTCACTATCCAAAAACTTATGTAGGATAAAATTCATGCGTTGAGCTCTGAATGGATCACAAACAGTGAGGAGGTAGTTTGACCACGCTATTGCAGCCACTAATATCAAAACAACTGTGTTGTAACTTTATAAACCATTTCATGTAGACATGATCTCATTTTCCCAAATTATTGAATGGAATGTTGAAGCAATTTTGTGTATGGATAAGATAATGCGAACTCGGTTTGTATATCTAGCAAAGGGAGCTCGATCTGAGGAGTTTGAAATGTACATAGAATATTTTCCCAGATTGTGATAACAAGATTGACCCAAGGCATTTCTATTCCCAGTTGAGTTAAGCAGCAAATACCACAACACAAAATACAGAGATTAAAATGTCCACATATAAGGATTTATATAGAACAACCATTAAAAGCTCGATGATAGAACCGTCAATCTCTCCAATGTTGCGGCTGCCAAATCATTGTAAAACTCTTAGATTCAGTTGTGTTGTTTCTCTGCTAAATGGCACACCTCTTTGCAAATTACCTATTGTGAAAAAAAAACTATCTATAATGAAAATGTCAAAAACTAAACTTCATAAATTGGGGCAAGGGAAAATAATGCAGCTACCCCCAACAATAATTATTCTTCCATCTAATCATCTCTAGTACATACTGAAAACACAACACCGGATTATACATTGGATACATGATAATAATATCTACTCTATATTGCAATCTTTCTAATAAAATGATTATTATGGCTAGAAAAATAACCTCCTATAAACAAGGAAACAATAAATCGTTTATAATATTACTGGTATCACAATTCAACCAACTGAGAGTATGACTTTCTAACTTATTTATGTAAGCACTAACATAGGAATTCATAACACTCGTGTGATTATGCTCATCTTCTTAAAAGAAATTACTTGGTTCTTGATTGGGAAGGTTTTTTGAATTGCTTGAAACATACTAATATCTAATGATTAGCAAAACATTACACTATGATAGTTGAAGGATTACTTATTATTCATTTGCATAACCCCGATTAGATAGAAAACATAGTTAATTTATTTTTATGGAATTTGATGTTCATCTTTATGATTTGTCTGGTATCTTGTTATGAGATTTAAATGATTTGAGTTTGATAAATCATATGTTTCCTTTCTTTAATGATTTATGAAAGATAGGAAAAGAATAAAAAGGGAAATAGTTGAATATTCTCTTTTATGGATTTTGGGAATTGATGGTATAGCTGGATTATCTTCATTCAAATATTTCAGTGCTATAAATTGTAAAGATAAGGTAGATGACCTTTTCATGTCAGTTCTTTCAAACTGACCGTTGTCTAACATTTTTACAGATGGCGGAAATTAAGTCTTTTATGGTGGATGACTTAATTGGCTAGATTGTTGATTATGATTGCATGTATTTATTACATGAGTGATTGTAAAAACAAGCTTACGCTTGGTCAGTATAATTTGGTTGAACCCATTATGGCCTATAAGGGTACTTAATAAATTTTGAAAAAAGGAATATAAATCTTGTATTCAATATTGGATATTTTTTTGTAATATGGATCATGGTTGATCATATAATTACTAAAGTACTTTTGAAATCAGCAAAGAATAAATTGTGATTGTCTTAAACAAACTGATTTCATGAGTTGTGTAATATCATATAGTTTATTGAGGAACATCTATGAAATAGTATACTTATGTGAATTAGCTTTAAGAAATTATGTTGAATTAAAGCTTCATGAAGGTTAACGAGTTGTAAAATATTATGGTAAATAAATAAGGAATTATTATTATATATTCATAATCATAAAATTAATACTATTTGGGGTGATTGTATTCTATATAGTTGATAAGTTCAAGTAACTATGTAAATGGTAAATAATACCATATTTTCGTAACTAATAAAATTATGAATTGTGTTAGTAACAAAGTATGTTGCCTTAATTATATTAATGATGCTTAATGGATGTACATAAATAAAATTATGGAAATGATTGCGAATAATTATTGAAACTAAGTTATGGACCTTAGGATCAAATTCATATGTGATAATGTATCGTTGCATTATGGTGTTAAACCTATTGTAAAATTTATTAAGGAATTATGTCGTTCTAATTAAGGGAACTAGGTAGGCCAACTTCGGATGGCTATTATAACACCATGTCCATTTAATGATGTAAGTCATTAAGAGAATATTGTTATACAATAGATATCCTAAGTTGTCTTGTCAAGGTCCATTTATTATAATTAACGTAATCAGGAAGAATATGTGTTATGCTAAGATGTGAAAGGTTTTTGTCTTATTCGATCAAGCCACCTCGGTACCAACTTATGTTGGCTATGGGGAAGAAATTGATTACGTGATGATGCAAGTCACTACGTGAGAAATTTATTTTCCCACAGAAACCTAAGTTGGTATAGTCATGCTTCTTTGCATGGTTTGAACAAGTTTTGTACCTTTTGCGTAGCTTGAAATTAATTCAACTTAACTAATTGATTCAATTCGATAACTGAACCAAGTGACATGGTGATGGGACATGTTTTTGTTGATGATTGTGTCATGTAGAAATTGAGATGAAACGCATAACTCTTAAACTTTGGCGAAGCATTCTACGTCATTACATTGTTAGGATACACCTAGTTCTAACTCATGTATAAGATGCCATATGGGATTCGTTTGACTAAATTCCAAGTAGACACTTAGAACAACACTTATAAATCAATGCCGAGAAGGGTACTAAATGTATAATCTATATACAAAATCGAAATGGTGACCCATGGGGATCATTTGGTATAATTGACCCATATTTATGCACATGATTTATTGATTTGTTATCTAAATAATTGTAATTGTAATATTGTTGGATTTAAATGTTAGGATGTACATTTAAATCATTAAAGGAAAAAGTTAGTTTGGGAAGATAAAAAAATTCTTGTAATTTGAGGTAATGAAAAGTAGGTGTTACAAACGCTATATTTCAAGTTTTAGATATCTAGAACACGGAGTCTATGTTCATGTGTGAAGGATATTCGTGGTCAAAGCTACTTTCTTGGATCAATCATCAACATTTCCACTAAAAATCATAATCAAGATCGTGTTTTTTCTTGCATGATATAAGGTCATTTTTCAATAGTTATATTAATGAAACTAGTGTGCATGTAGATAGTTAGGTTCATGTTGTCCATCAATATCACCCCATATTGTCATCATCCATTGGGCTTCCTTATCTCGTACATAAACACCATTAGTCTAATTGGGAAACATTTATTGGTGTAATGATTTGTAATATTATTCATCCACTTATAACCTCTTAAACATTTCCAACTACTAAAATATTTTTTTAGCACTTACATTTTTACTTTTATATTTTTGATGATCTTATTATCATTGGAAGATTTTGTTATCCCCATCTTGTTCAATTAAACTTTAGAGTTTGAACTCGATAAAAAAGAAGCTATACTTAATAGACTATTTAAGATAAACAAATAAGAAAAATTAAATACACAAGATAACACAATATTTATCCTTTGAAACCCTATCGGGAAAAACCCAATGTAGTATCTTCTCTCTCTTATTGCATTATCTTAATTGTTTACAATACAATAATGTACTTCTAAGTTATTATATACCCTATTGCATGTCCAGCTATACGTAATCACATCAATAGGTAACCATTAAAGATGTTTTACAATACAATTAGTACTAAAACCATAGACTAAGAAAATAATCCATAGTGGCTCCCCATAACTCATGGGGTTTGACACCACCCATATACACATATAGATTAAAAAACCACATATCTATACTCCAAAGAAAATAGGGATCAAATTTTTCTAGGGACCCTCGCTAATGCTCATAGCAGAGGTGTATAATACTCCTACGTGTATAATATAAAAATATACAACTTATTATAACATAAACAACCAACTATTAACCATGTTTTCATGCTAAATTTTTGGATTTTAAAATTTAGAATTTTGGTCAGGAAAACCAAGCCCACCACCTAAATTCCCCTTTCATGGTAATCATGAACCCTTCCTCTAGTTAGCCTATCAAATCATACAACCCCTTTGAGTTTATGTCCTCCTTATTTTGGTTGAGAGGAACTTGCTAACATGGAATTTAAGTGTATTTCATGTGCGGGAGGTATATCCAATTGATTTTAATGAAGCTATTAATCTATGAGGTGTAAAAGATCTCCTGAAGCACTAAAAGGGCTATTATTAGCCATAGTGTAGTAAGAAATCATCCTTTAGAAGTTATACGTAAGGGTTCAAGCCATCGAAGGTTATGGAGGGAAGAAATGAAGAGATCCATGAAATTTTCATGTAAAGATGTGGAGGGATGTGTAATGTCCATTTTTGGGACTGAAACCGAAAAGGTAGGAAACCACACAAACCCCAATAGATTAAATTGATTATTTAGATCAACAAACTAATTTTTCTAACAACTAGAAATTAAATTCGATTTTTATAACAATTTAGAAATAAAGGAAAATCAATCAAATATCATCAAATTACTCAACCAAAATATAGATAGATATTTTAGGAAGAACGTAAGACACTTTTTATCATCAAATTAGATCACACACTCATGTGTAATATTAATTCTAAATATCATAAGTAGAACCCATGAAAATAATGAAAGAGAGGTTTCCAAACATCGATAACCACAAACAAAGATAGATTCGGAATTAAATATTATACCGAATCAAAATATCCAATAAAATATGAAGTATTTTCCATAAAAGGCACCCAAATAACACCAAACCATAGTCGCTCCCTGGGGAGATCTCTAAAATGCATGCAAAGCCTTTATAGATATTCTCTTTGATACTCTAGGTCCAAACCAACAAGCCGAGTCTTCAAGAATGTCTTAAAATCACCCCAAATGAAGGGTTTTATCCTCTACCAAACCATAAGGAAAGTTTTGTTTTCCTTAGAATGCCACACAAGACGGAAAAATACACCAAATATGGGTTGCAAATGAAGTCACAAATATCCTTTTATATCTCTTTCTTTGCATCAAAGGCCAAATAGAGGTGGATTAACCTCATGAGGATTATTTTAGTATTTTAATTTTCCTTTATGACTCTCTAATCATATGGAACTACCTTACAAAGGGACACACTAAAAGAAACATCAAATATAATAAAGAAAACTAAAATAAAAATGTAATTCCATCCCTTGCTTAATCAAACTTCTTGCCAGGGAAAGGGGATGGAATAAAGTCTACTTTTAGGGTCTTAATTTGAAAAAGGGGAATTTAGAATCATCCCTTCCTAAAATTTCTTTTCCTTAAGTAATTGCAAATGTGGATGTGCTAATATTGTTGCACTTTCCCATGTAGCATCTTCCAAGGAAAACCCTTCCAACAAACCAAATATTACTTAAACCTTGATTCCTTAACTTTTCTCATGAACCTCCAAGATGCTTTCCAGAATTAGAACAAAATTTCCCTCTTCATCTAATGGTGGTAAATCGTGTGAGGGATTAAGATATTTTCCAAGTGCCTTTTTGAGACATGAAACATGAAAAACATTATGTATCTTTCTATTTTCGGAATCTCAAGTCCATATGAATCATTCCCCACCTTTTCCTTTACCTTAATGATGAAAGAAAAGTGTGGTTTGAAGCTTCTTTGGACCTCTTTTCTTGATAGAAGATTTCTTACAAGGTTGCAACCTTAAAAGAACCATGTCAACCCACTCCAAATGTTCTATATTTCCTATGCTGATCTGCATATAAATTATTCTAATTTTGTCATGTGGGATAGTTTCTTTGAGCTCCTTCAGGATACCACTGAATCAAATTTTGAGCCTTATGTAATCTACTATCCGTCATAACCAAATCAATGAAATATGGGGCATCATAACCATACAAAGATTTAAAAAGATACATACTAATGGATGTTTCGAAGGTAGTGTTGTAGCAAAACATGACCATGTATAACCACTTCATACATGTTGATTATTTCCCATCAATGTTGTTTCATAGGTATCCTTCCACCCATTTATTAACTATTTATGTTCACCCATCCATTTGAGGATGGTATCTAGTGCTAGGAGTGATATTGGTAGCTGTCAATTGAATCAAATCTTACCATATTATGCTCATAAATTTGTCTTCCCTATCACTTACTATATCCTTGGGTAGCCCATGAAGTCTAAATACTTATTTGAAAAACACATCAGCCATATAGGTGCATTATACTTAGCTAGAAGTGGAAAAAATGATCATATTTAGTGAGTTTATCAACCACCACATATAATCCATTATTACCTTAAACCATGGGCAGTCCGTGATGAATTCCATAGAGATACGTTCCCATTTTGAGTAGAAATAGGGATTAGTTGTAGGAGTCTAGCTGGAAATGTATGTTCTCCTTTGTTTTGTTTTCATACAAGACACTCTCGAATGTATTGAAGTATTTCCCCCTTTAGGCCTTTCCAATCGAATCTCTTCCTCACCCGTTTATATGTCTTAAAATAACATGGATGAAGCAGTTGATGTGTCATCATGAAAAATGCTTAATATTTTATTCTCCACCTTCAATTCGGGCACCAAATATACTCATTTCTTGTAAAGAATGAGCCCATCCAACACCTTGTACCTTTTGTCAACCATTTCATCATTAAAAAAATATTAGAAAACTTGTTATTAACATACTCATATGTAATTAAGAACTTCTAATCCATTGTAATCTTATATAAAGAGAAAAAAATATGACTCCCATGAAAAAGTATCTTTACTAAGGAATTGACATGAGGTGTTTTTGAAAGCATACATTATAATGTAACCTTCTTACCCCCTTGTATGTGAAGCTTATTTCCATGCTTTGGTTTTTAAAATTGATTTCTCCTAATGAATGCAATCATTGGAATCCAAGCACAATATTCATATCGGCCATGATAATTAAATAAAAATCAGCACATACCTCATGTGTTCCAAAATTGAAAAGGAGTTGGGGAAACCTCCTTGTGAATGTCATATCATAACCATCCACTATCTTATCCTTGAATCCCTTTAAGTCTTATAAATTCAACTCTAGCTTGGCCACCAAGCACTAATCTCCACCATCAATAAAAACTATGAATCTTTTCCTTGTAGGTCACCCTTCATCGAAATGGATAATAAATAGGTTCCCTTGATAAGTTAGCGAGGATGTCATCAACCTTTTCCAAATCCTCTTCCAGAATACTATCATGCTTGGTTTCATCAACATTATTTTTATCTTCCTCACGATCTTAAAATAATTCAATATAATGTACATTACCATTACCCAACCAATGATGGACAAGATTCCATGGATCCTCATAAGAGAAGCACAAATTCCTCTTTCGTAAATCATTCCTAAACACTCCTTCATTGCTAGTTTTGGGAAGCTCCTTGTGAGTAATCGACATATTTTAGAAATGCTTCATTGGATGGTCCAAGGGAGGGTTTCTAGGTTGTACCATGGGTCCTTTGGGTTGTCCTCCACCTAAAGATCTCATTGTTCCCTTGTGTTACTAACCTATTATACCACCACTCATGGTTCCAAGCCCTATAAATTTCCTTGGTCAATTTATCAAATGTGGAGAAGGTCATCTTCCCTTACACATTTTTACCTCTTCTCGTGGCATATATTATCTTGTTTATGGCCTAGACCTCCCTTTTCTCACGCCAATGACCTTAGTAAGTGTAATGGTTGCATGTATATCTCTAGGAAGTGTCGTATACTCTTTATAACTTATGGTAATGCTTTTCCCCAAAGAAGGAATTATTCCCATCTCCAAAATGACTAATTCACTTAGAAGAAAAATAGACCTCATGGCTAATTCGTGAGCTGATCACAAGGTTCACCTACAATATTAGCTCGAATGAGCTAACATCTCCAATATCCACCAATTAATCCTCGAAGTGATAGGGATAGGAAGTCCATGATATCCACCAATTAGATTTTCTATCTTGGATTCCCGAGGATCGTTATGAGCTATATTATCCTCCTCTTGTCTAGTCCATTTTACTTTCTCTCCTATGATAGTAGAGAAAACCCTTGTTTCTCTCTTCCATGCAAACGATAGGATGGGAAGATCATACCCATGATAGCACTATAATGTCCCTTTTTAGGATTGAAACTAAAAAGTTAGGAAACCACACAAACACCAATAGCTTAAATTCATATTTTTAGATCATGAAACTAATTTTTTTAATAAATGAAAATAAATAGTCCCTGATTTTTATAATAGTAGTATGAAAATAGAGGAAAATCACTCAAATATCATCCAATAAATCAACCAAAATATAGATAAACATTTTAGAAAGAATTTAAGACATGTTTTATCATCAAATTGGATCACACACTCAACTAGAATTTTAATTTTGAATAACATAAGTACAACCCATTAAAATAATGAAAAGAGGGTTTTCCAAACCCGATAACCACAAAGAAAGATACATTCTAGCCATAGAAATTATATCGAATTCGAATATCCAATAAAATATGAAGTATGTGCCCTAGAAGGCACCTGAATAACACCAAATCCTAGTCTCTCCCTTTAGGAGGACTCCAAAATCCATATAAATCCTTGATAGATATTCTCCTTGATGCCCTAGGTCCAAAACAACAAGATAGTCTTCAATAATGTCTTCAAATCACCCCAAATAGAGATTTTCCATCCTCCACCAAGAATCAAGGAAGGTTTTCATCTTCCTTAGAATGCCACACAAAAGGGTTTTCATCCTCAAGTGGATGATTAATGAGCACTTTTTCCAACTCCAAATATGGGTTGTAAATGAAGTCACAATATCCTTTTATAGCTCATGCTTGGCACCAAAGGTCAAATAGAAGTGGACCAACCTCCTTGGGATTATTTTAGTCTTTTAATTTTCCTTTATGACTCCGATCACAACCGACTTGCATTATAAAGGGAAATACTAAAAGAAACATCATCTCTAATAAAGAAAACTTAAATAAAAATGCAATTCCTTCTCTTTCTCAATAAAGATTCATTACCACAGAAATGGGATGGAAAGAAATCCACTTTCAAGATCTTAATTTGAAAAAAGGGGACATTACAACATGTGGTGTTAGTATCCATTTGAGAAAGATCAGGTCATGTAGGTGTATCAAATGTAAGCCTCAATGGAGAATGATCTTGTTTTGAAGGTTCTAGGATTTTCACGAGGAGTTAGGAGCTAAAAATATAGTCAAAAAATCCCTTAAAGTTCTCTATATGGTAAATACATCATTTTAATCCTAAGCGTCACTACTCTCTATGGTAGCTTGAGTCAAATTTGTTGTTTATTTATTCCAAAATGGTGGCTACTCAAAAGAATAAAAATTAAAGATGAATAAGGCCCTAAAAATCATGGGCATGGATTCATTGAGTGTTTTAGAGTCAAAATAATATAATTTTTGACCGTGGAACTCCAAGTTTTTTCTCTCGGGGTGGAAAAAGCATTCCCGCATTCTAATTTTTCATTGACATAAGTGAGTGGAAATTTTTGCATTATTGTTGTCCTTGTCCCTTGTACCTTAGTGTAAGGGGACAATGGGAACACAAAAGTGTGCCCCATTATGGAAGAATATATTTCATCACTTAAGTGACATCCCGGGAAGCTAAAATAACTTACAAGTTTGAGTTTTATACCAATTTGTCCCCTCCTCATACAAAGGCTACCCTTGGCACAATTTTTCCTGGTTTTTGTCCTTGTCCCTTTGTCCCAACATCCAGGAGATAATTGAGAAATAAAAGTTCCCCACTTCATACATATAGTTGATTAAGAAAAATATGGAAAAATATGCCCAATCTAATTCCTATGTAGCGAGTAAATGAATAAATAATTAAGTACAAAAATCAACCCAAGAAAATTAAGCAAGAATATATGAAACCCTAAGTGCAAAAAGAGGGTAAAAAGCCTTAGTTATTTTGCAGAGACTCAAAGGTGCACATAGCTAGAAAAATAGAAAATCCAAAGCACGACTATAGCAACAAAGCTTGATAAAATGTAGAGATGGAGGAATATGTTGTCTTTGGGATGCCTAGGGCACCTAGGATTTTTTTGGGGCATGTGTCTACAAAAATACTTAGAAAATATCCTCAGAGTGGTTACGAGGTATTCACAGTTGTTCTCTTTTTTTCTCTATGAGATCAGACAATGATCATCGAAGTCACTAGAAACTTACAATGAAATAATTGTTATCCCAAATTAACCCCCTCCAGGATTTAATTTGGATAACTCTTTAAATGGACTTAGCCATTTAAACAAAAATGGTAAATCTAAATATGTTTAAACAACTGTTAATTTCCACCTCCCCAAAGCATTTTCATTGGAATTTGAAAGACTATGAGGTACTTAGCTAATTCATTAGTGGGTTAATTTTAAAAGGCCACTGATGTTCATTTGGCCATCAAATTCAATGCCAAACATCAATGGGAACATGTAGTAGGATATCAAGTATCTCGATATGGGGCCACGTGGTGGGATTCTAAATCTCCTAAAAGGTTTTAGGCCTAGGATACTTCAAGTCAATAGAATTGATTGTGTTGGATAGGATTTTAGGTCCACGACAAGGTAGAAAAAGGTTGAAAAGTCAAAAGGACACATGATGGGTTTAGAGGCAGCCACATAGAGAGTGAGTGGGTGAGATGCATAGGCCATGGATATTTGGGCCCTTTTATAGCATCAAAGGATGTTATCAACTAGTAGCATGTATAGAGCTACCTGCCAGTCAGTAGCAGATATAGATGCTTTACTAGTTAGTAGTAGGGATAGATGGTAGTTTGTGGCATTGTGTGATGTGAAGACTGGGTATTGGCGGGAGTATCGATCTCTTGGTTGGTAGCATGGAATGGTGCTACTTGGATAACACACAGTAAGAACATAAGAAATGGATAAGATACTAGATGGTAGCGAGAATAATGCTTCTAAATGACACTAAAATGATTATGCGGTGACCAACAATAGTAATCTGCTGCATGACGAGTTGGGCATTAATAACCAAGTACATGGTAGATCAATAACATGCATTAATGAGGGATGGAACCCTTGTCTCCTCTATAGTAAAAGTACCTTTTGGAAATGTATTTGTAAGGTGGCCCATACCTCTTTTCGAGATATTTAATACAAGATGTTGATTGGTGGCATCTCTTTTTCTATGTATTTTAAAACTTGCTCATTTGGGGAGAGAGTGCTCTTTGTTATAACGATGCCATGATAAAATCGTGGTCAACTTCCCATGAGTTCCAGGACCTTTAATTTGGTCTTTGCATTATATTTATCACCATTTGCCATGAATGTAATAGAATTGTACATATTTTAAGAAATTTAAAATCTATTTTGTGGTATATTTGTCTTCCATAGCTAGTTTAATTTGCATCCTTTCCTTTTATTCATTTCTAGTATGCGGTGTGTATTGTTTTTCTTGCAAGTTCCATTTTTGTTATGTTGTCAATGTAGGTTTACTATATTTCCTTTCCCTCATGGACAGTTCTCACCCCCTTTTTGGTGCTATCATCACCCTTTTAACTTAGGATTTACCTTTTGATGCATCTCCAACTAATCCCAGTCTCTTGGAATATATAGGTTAGGATTAGATATATTTTCTTTCTTTTTGGTGTCCCTAAAGATTTAACTTATTAATATTGGGATACCCCTTTTAATCTTTTGTAGACTTTCTTTAGTATTCTCTAGAAGGTTGTAAAAGGTTGATTAGAAGTAGTTGGAGAAATAACCATTTGCCTAAAATGCCTAAAAATCCCTAAATTATTCACTTCATGTTTTACCCCTTTTTACGAAGAAGAAATCTACCCACACTTTTGTGGTAGCACTTATTATTGGTGAAACTATATACTTCATGGTGAAGGTGTTTTTTTTTCTTTTTCTCCTCTCGGATACTCGTACCAATTTTTTTCATGATTCCATTGTGTAGAGGAGGTCAAAAATTTCCAGAAAGTTGAACATCTCAAAAATGGAACATTTGGTCAAAAGTTATGGCCCATTACTACATTCCTTTGTTAAGTGGTGAATTGAAATTGCTTTACTTATTTTTAGTAAAATTCGTAAAATAAGTAAAAGATGTAAATGGATGGAGTGAGAAGAAATTTTTGAATAGAGGAGGAGTGGGAAAGACTAGTTTGAATGATGGAGATGGGATAACATACCCGGATAAAGCCCAAAGATTGGAGCAGGATCACGTGCCTTCACCAGGTAAGGAAAACAAAGTTGTGCATGTGGTGGAGACCACATGGGAAGAAAGGTTGGTTGGTAAAAGATTGGACAAAAATGCTTAGGAGGGATTGGAACCTTCTAAGAGGACTGATTTTCAATTTAAATCCCGAAACTCTCTGTGAGCTAAGGTCAATATAGAAGGTGCACTATTTATGAAATGTTTAGGATCTCATCCCAACATTTACCTATTTTAAGGCTCATCCAAGAGAATATGGGCACCAAACGGATCCATTAAGGTAACAACCTATGCTAATGGTTTTTTCCTGATTTCTTTACCCAGCAAAGATCATGTTCTAGAATCTTGTCCGAATGTCCTTGGTTTATTGGTAAGTCTCATGTGGTTGTCTAGAAATGGGAACCAAATTTTAATCCATTTGAAAAAAATGTCTCTAAATATCCTATTTTGGTGAGCCTCTCAGATTTCCTCTTGAGTTATCGTAAGAAGGTCCTTATAGGTATAGCAAAAATTTGGGTTTGCCTATCGTCATAGATCCTATGAACAAAGAAAATACTAGGATAAATCATCCTACATTTTATGTCAATATGAAACAAGAGGCTAATTTGGAAGGTAATATAAATCTGTTATAAAAATTGGGATCGGGTACAAAGATTTGAGTATGAACCATCTCCTTTTACATGTAACAAATGTAAGATCGTAGGGCATGATTTTAAAGGATGCCCATTATCCAAAAAAATCAAAAATAGCTCCTAAGCCTCCTCCAATGGCTAATAATAAAGAAAACCTAGAATGGAGGCATGTTGGGAAAAATCAAAAAGTTATCAACTCTAGTAAGGAGGTAGAGTAGAAGCACTAAAGGAAACTATAGTCTACAACAATGTAGGTAAATGGTTCCCATGAAGAATGTTTGAGCAATATGGAAGAAAAGGACAAAGCAAATACTGAAAAAGAATAGGATGAGGTTTTCTCATCTCCAGATCCAAAAATTTTGAAACAGATTTTATCTATAAATCTAAAGGAAACTATACATTGAAGGTGGAACTTGGACCTTCTTTGGAGGAAGTTTCATCAATAGGAAAAAGCTCATTCAGATAGAGGCTAGATGTTATCTTCACAACCTCAAATTATTTTGAGATCTTGATAGAAGGAATGGTTCAAGACACACTAGATGTTACGTCTTCACAACAATGACACCACTTAATATGACCAAACCAAACACACAAAGTAACTATAGAGAGGATGTTGGAAAAGAGTCAAATTCAAGGAAGGAAAACTAACAAAGAGGAGAGGGAAACCTCTGCCAAGAAAGAAATAGAAAAAGGGTTATAGAGGCCTTTTGGGTTCTCCCATGAAAATAGAAACAAATGATTCTATAATCCTGGAACAGAAGAGGGTTGGACAACCCCAGTAAGCATAAAATAGTGAAGGATCATAGGAAAAAATATAAGCCTGATATAATGATGATTCAAGAAAATAAAATCAATCTTGAAAGATTTAAAGAGGTTGGTGGGACTGTTTGGAAGGATGGCCTTTGGGAAGGAATAAACTCAGTGGGTGCCTCGGGAGGTAGGGTGACTAGATTTTTAGGGGATATTTCAATGCTTCCCTCTCCCTTACTGAAAAGAAGGGAGGTTTTATCTCCTAAATTGACAGTATGGATGATCTTGTTAATTTTATGATTAACAATGATTTGTTGGATTTGGATCTTGGAGGGTCTAAATTTATATGGGCCGATATAAGAATAGGACATTACCTTATCCAAATCAGATTGGATAGGTTTGTGGTGATTCATTTATGTATGATTAAGAAACTCTATTCTTTAACTTCTCTTCCTCAGAATAGGGTCGGATCATAATATGATTCTCCTTAACTTGGGTATGGCTATCCCAAAAACCTAGGCCCATCGATTTGAAAATATGTGGCTCAAACACTGGATATTGACAATAGAATTCAAGAATGGTGGGAGGTTCTAGTTCATGGGGTTTCGATGTTTAGATTAAGTTTCAAGCTGAAGTATATATTAAATAACCTTAAAATTTGGAACAAGGCGACGTTTGGGAATATTTTCCGGGAAAAAGAAAAATTGTGGAGGATTTGTGAACTATTGAAGAACTAATGGAGGTGGGTGGCTTCAATCCTGCCCTCAAGAGTCAGGAACAAAATTTTCTCATTGAATACCATGATATCCTGGCCAAAGAAGAGGTGTATTGGAAGCAAAAATCTAGGGTAAAATGGTTAAAGGAGGGGGACAAAAATACCAAGTTTTTTCACTTCACTGCTACCACTAGGACCAACCAGCTCAAGATCGGGAAATCATAAGAACCGATGGTAAACTAACTTCCAATGAAAAATAAATTGATGATATTGTCATTAATTATTTCAAGGATATTTTTCTTCCAGGTAGGAACTAGAAGTGGCTTCTCATGATAAGGTGCTCGGGATCTTACTAAACACTATATTCCAACAAGAAAACAAAGAGCTTTATCTCATTCATGGGGAAGAAGAGTTCAGATTTGTTGTATTTGATATAGAACCTTATAAATCTCATGGTTTCGATGGTTTCCCTATGTTTTTTCCAACATTTTTGGGAGGTGATTGAAATGGTTCAATATTTATTTAGAAATGGACAACTCCTAAAATAGATCAACAATACCTTTTTGGTCCTCATCCCCAAAATGATGGGAGCTAAGGATGTTAAATATTTTAGACCAATCAACCTTTGTAATACTAGCTACAAGTTGATAACCAAAATTCTTTCTCTCAGGATCAGAAAGGTGATTGCTAATTTCATCTTTCCCAATCAATGAGCTTTTGTTCCGGGAGACAAATTTTGGACAACATTGTTGTTATCAAGAGGCCATTCACTCTATTGAAAATTCTGGTAGATCTGCCATGCTTTTCAAGTTAGATATGCATAAGGCCTATGATAGGGTCTCATGGTCCTTTCTTAGGGCCATCATGGTAAAGGTTGGTTTTGATGATTTATTTATTAACATGATCATGGCTTGTATATCTACTGCTAGTTTCTCTATTATTATTAATGGAAAACCTAAAGGTTTCTTTCAGGATGGGCATGGGCTAAGACAAGGAGATCCCCTTTCTCCTTTTCTTTATATTATAGTTGTTGAATCTTTAAGTAGACTTTGTAACCATGTTGTTTCTCTTAATCTTATCCAGGGTATTAAAATTTCTAATGGCCTCTTGTCCATATGTCTTAACCAGTTTGTGGATGATAATTTTCTGATGGGCAAATATTCTATACAGGAAGCTTCTAATTTTAGGAAAGTGCTGAATGAATATAAGAGTGTTTTAGGACATTTTGTCAATTTCCACAAAAGTGCAATGTTTTTCATCATTGTGGAGGATGAGTTTCAAGTCATATTTTATTTCATCATTGGTTGTAGGATTAAGAATTTCCCAAACACCTATCCGGGTATGACACTGTTTCATAAGAGACTGAATCCTTCTATCTAGAATAATTTGCTGGAGAGAGTAAATAGAAAACTTGCCACATGGAAGGGAACCCTCCTCACTTAGGCTGGCAAAATTCAGCTTCTCCAAAGCTCACTTCAAGGCATTCCCATTTATGTTATGTCACTTTTCAAATTGCCAGCTAAGATCTTAGATTCACTTGAAAGGATTCAGAAAAGGTTCCTATGGGTAGGGGTGGAGGAGAAGTTCAAATTCCCTCTTATGGCCTAGGATAAAGTTACTAGACCCAAAGAATGTGGTGGCCTTGGCCTGAAGAATATAAAATATATGAATGAAGCTTTGGTGGCTAAATCTAGTTGGAGAGTGATAAAAGAGGAGGGTCTATGGATGGATATCATCAAGAGGAAATAATTAAGGAATGTTGGCAGAATAGAGACTTTTTTCTTGCAAGACAATCTCCCCTGTGGATCCATCTTCTGGAGATATTTTCTTGCTTCCAAGGAGATATTGAGTAGAGGTATAAAGTGGAATATTGGCAAGGGCAATAATGTTTCATTTTTGGCGGGATTATTGGCTGTAAGAGAAATCATTGGTTAAGGAAGAGCCTTGTCGATTAAGCGTGTCGTGGTTTTTGAAGATATGGGTAAAGTTTGGGTCAAGGACTATTGGGAATTCTCTAATGAGATATGTAATTGGGTCAAGCTAGTTTCCCCCTAATTTCAATTGGGATAGGTGTCCTTTCAGTGATATTAATCTTAAATTAAGAAAATTCTACATTCCCATATTTCAACATCAGGAGGACACAATCATTTGGAAAGAAGAGGAATATGGAGAATATACAGTAAAATATTCCTATCTCCTTAACTTTAAATATTCCTTCCAAAAGGAGTATTGGGGTAGAATTTGGGTGAAATATCTTTTCCCAAGGTGAATATTTTCTATTGGCTGGCTGCTCAAAATAAAATCCTCACTGTGGATAACCTTAGGAAATGGGGCATGGTTATTCCCAATAGGTGTGTTTTTTATAATAGGGAGGAGGAAAGTGTCAACCACCTTTTTATCTCATGTCCTTTCTCACAAGTGGTTTTAACTAAGGTTATGGATATGTTCAAAGTGCAATGGTTTCAACCCAACACCATTGAGGATTTTTGTTTACAATGGAAGTGTCCCTTCAGATTTCATGTCTTGGTGGCTACCTAGAAGATGTCCCTCCCTCATTTGTCTTGGTTCCTATGGAAAGAAAGGAACACCCTTATCTTCAAAAACAGAAATTAAACATCAAGCAGTTAGTGCTAGATTGATTTCTGTATTAAAGAAAATACCAAACTTTTCAAAGGGAAGATAAAATTTTTGTGTCCTAGGAAGGAAGAGGAAGTTCTCAAATAGTTCACCTATAGTCCTCCCCAGTTAAATTACCTTGATCAACCATCAAATGGTCTAAACCGGATGAGAATAGTTTCAAACTAAACTTTGATGGTGCATCGAAAGGTAATCCTGGTCTGGCTGGGGGAGGTCGTATCATTAGAAATCATGAAGGTGATTGGATCCTTGCTTATGTTGGCCCTCTGGGTATTCAAAGTAATAATGTGGCTGAGGCTAGAGATCTGTTATGGGGGTTAGTTTAGCTAAGGAAAAGGGAATTAAACACATTCTTATTGAGGGTGACTCTCTTCTCATTGTTTATTCTATCAATAAGAACCACTCTCATAATTTGGCCTTAGGAAATATTATCTTTGATGTTAGGGAACATCTTAAAGGTTTTGATTATTTTTCTATCAACCATACCCCCCACCTTGGGAATAAATGTGTGGACATGTTTGCTAATGTGGGGGTGCATTATCATGATTTCAAGGTTTGGCTTAAAGGTGATGACATCCCTGCATCAATTAATGATATTATTCAATATGAAATATCACAATAATTCCTCTATCTCTCACATGAGTGATTTTAGTTGGAATAACTATCATGGCAATAAGATCGAGTGTGGGGGTTTAATCTCTAAAAAATGCCATTTCGATATTATCAATTATAGGTTATAGCTGGTTTTACTTCGGGAGAGAAAAACTGTAGCCATGGGAAGTGACAGAGTCAGGGTGGAACTTTCAAGCCATGGCAACATTTTCAAAAATCCTTTTATGTGGCATATGCTCAAAATTGGGGGATTTAGAAAATATATTACCAAGCTACATGGGCATGATCCCTCACTCACCAAGGATTTTGGTATGGCATGGAATGAGGGAAAGGTGGTTGTTCGGGTATGGATATTGAGATATATGAGTAGACCATAGCCCAAGTCACTGAAATGGAGATGAAAGGGATCAAAAGTTTCAAGGATAGGAACAAGCGCGACCATGGAATTAAGAGTTTATTTTTCGGTAAGGAAAAATTACATTTTTTCATTAATGGAATTTCTTGGTTGTGCATACCAGGGGTGTGGAAAGAGTCTGCCTTCACATTATGAAGTATTTAACCTTGGAAGGAAAGTATCGCAAGATCTATACCCATCATCTATCTTTCCTAAACATGTTTCGGCACAAAATCGTGATGAACATTAATTTCTTTATTTATATATATTTTTCAAACTCTGTGAGAGATTTCCTTGGGGAAGGTGGATACCCCCATTCACGAAGGCCTCATCCTCCTCCTGTTTCAAAATGGTAAACTAGTGCCGACCAAACCTATGCCCCCTATCAAGGAGGATGATGATATCACCCTGGCTGAATGTCGACCAAGATGTCGGAGGAAAAGGATGCCCATAATAGAGCCAAGAGGGGGACAATTTGGAAATTAGGGATGCGAGGATGAAGGTCCCTTGAAGGGAAAAGGTAAAATGATTGTGGATGAGGACTCAAGCTATGAGGACTTGAAGAAAAGGGTACAACATTTGGAGATCGTTGTTCGGAGTTATGGAGAAGGAAAAATATGACATCCGGAAGGAATGCTTGACAACATTAAGGATACAAAGAAAGTATGAATTTCCCAAAATAAAATTAGGGAGAATTTAATACGTTGGAAAAAACTTTTCGTGACATGACAGTTAGATTGGAAGTAGCGTAAGAGAGGTCCGAAAAAATAAAATACCATTCAGTGCTAGTAGCTCTAAAGATGAGGATGATGACGAGATTGAGGATGACTCAGAGGATGAGGAAGAGAAGGAGTATGCCTAGAAGGAGCTGGAGCATGAGCACAACAAGGTGGAGTCTGCTACCATGGTGGGAAAGCCTCCCAAAAGCCAAAAGAAAAATTAATGCTTTTGTATCTGAGCCTGAACTTTAGGTAGACTTTTGGTGAACTGTCTCTGTTTCTTTTGGCTATCTATTTTGTTTTCTCTTAGGCTGGTTTTTTGGACCTTCTATCTTTGGAGTTAAGCTGTTTAACTCCCTTTGGTCCTATTTCTCCTTCTACATCCTTTTTGAGCTCACATGATGTGATCTTTCTTGTATGGCCTCGAGAGCCGATCTATGTTTTTGCCTAATCAAATAAAAAAAGTTAAAGCCATAAATTAATGTGAAATCACCTCATTATAAAGGAATGGAAAATCAGTGTTACATGATGAGTTGGAACTACTTTACTTATTATAAGTAAAAGTAGTAAAGTAATGTGAAATTGCCGCATAATAAAGGAAATGGAAAGAGTAGTAAAGTAATGTGAGAAAGCCACTTAACAAATTAAAATGAAAAGTAAAGTAAAGTGGTAAAGGAAAAATAATTTAATTCTCTAAAAAGGAGAAAATTAAAGTAAATGGATAAGTATGCAAAGAAGGAGTATTAAATGGGGTCAAATTCCCATGAGTAAGAAGAATTTACAAAACTTGAATGGTCATAACTTTCCACTGGACCTCCGTTTCGTGCATTCTTGGACTTTTGGAAATGTATAGGAGCCCTATACACACAAGAAGAATAAAATTTCAAATTTGGAAAGTGTAAGTAGGTAAAAATTGCATTAATGATTCTACACACCTAGGTACAAGTAACATCAAACCATTGGAATTTAATGTGGTATGGCCAAACTCCTTCTTCTTCTTCTTCTTCTTCTCATCTTTACTCCTCAAGTATATTAATTATAAGACTTAAGTAATTCGGTGGTTAATCAACATTACTTTAAGTTTTTCGATAAATCCAATTACTTTGTGGTAGTTAAGAGGTAGTTATTCTAGTTTTAAAAGATGGAACATTCCAAATTTCCATGTGGCATGTAATGAAGAATTTAAGGAGAAAAGTGCTCAACTCCTAACCATTTTGCAATTACTCATTGATTGAAGTATAATGGAGATTTCTTCCTCGTACTTTACTTATGATGACTATAAAGAGAGGAAGAGACCTATGAGGTCGGGATTTTAGAACTTTTGGAAATTTTTTATTTTAAATTGTACATGGTTGTTTGAGTTTGTGATGAAATAATTAGATGTGCATATTGTAAATGGGTAAAATTTGAATAAGAAAAAAGGAGGATTTTGGTTAAAATTTATGTCTACTAAAGTCATTGTTGATCAATTTGAATGTTAATGATAGAACTTTGTGTTATCTTAGCATTCATAATAAACATTCTTATGTTATTTTTCTAAAGTTGTAAGAATTATTTAATGTTTGTTTCTTTCCTTGTGTTTGTAACTTTCTTTGATAACTACTTATTACCACACGCGTTGCCTTTGCATATCTTCTTCTAGTTTTAGCTTTCAATTTCTTTCTCTTATAGTTCTTTGTATGGCCGCTTACTTGCTGCCATGTTGTTTAGCTATGGTTCATGAGCTATTTAATTAAAGTAATACCCAACATTTGGTTTAAATAGGCCATAAAATAAATGAATAACTCACGGGAGTTTCCGTTAAATGTAGGGTATTTGTCTCATGTTTGCCTAGGTTTGTGTATCTAACCGTGCATAAAATCTAGCCAACAGTTTTTGGTGACTCCGTTGGGGAACAAAATTAAATTAAAAAGACTTGTTCTTATCCTGTGGGTGTCGGAGAAATAACTCGAGTTATCTTTAGACTGACTTAGGAGTTTGAAACTGCTTGTTGTGCTCAAAGTGAAGCGGCAGTTATATATCAAAAAGTATAGATTAACAACTCCATTGTGTGTGTGTGTGTGTGTGTGTGTGTGTATTGCGGTAAAAAAATTGACATAAATAAAAATAAATAAATATTGGTGACTCCTATCTCCCTTGTTCACTTTTTAGGGACAAGCTGGAAAGAATGACGTACACTCAAGAATGATACTCTACAAATAGCTTTCATGGCTTTGTAATAACCACAAGATCTCTAGGTTCCTTGGGGTCCAACTATTGGCCCTCTTGCATTAGTCCAACCACCGCATGAATTGCCACACAGATCACGAAGAATTTCCCAAAATTTTATAGAGATGGAAAGCAGAATCCTGATGATCATTTGACAAATTTCTATATATCTTTGAGTACTTTCTATGGACCATGAAGATGTATCTATTTTGAATATTTGTTGAGACACTTTATGGCACTACTACAAAATGGTTTTATCACCTTCCGCTTGCATGTATCATCAATTGAGATACTATGAGACCATAGTTTGAAGCCAGATTCAAACTTGTAGAAAATTCTTATGCTTTGTTGGAAAAATTCATCCAGATGAAGGAATAATTCCACAAAAATTTGAGGGATTTCATTGCTAGGTTTTAAAATATACTTTGTAAAATTCCTCCTACTACTTCCATCAACAATGAGAATCAGAAGGTATTTTTCATTAATGCTTTGTTTCCTAAAATTGGTTATAGTTGCATAAAAATGTCTTGCTAACTTTTTTGCAGATCAAAGCATTGTTATCAAAGTAGAACATGATCTTATTATGGCAGGTAAAATAAACCTTTCAACTCCTAAGGTTGTAGGTTTTACTTTAGGTAGTATTGCTGAGTCCGATCTTTGCAAAGATTGACAAATGATATGTTACGAGATAAAGAAGTAAATGACACAAGGTAACAATGTTGGAGTGAATGATGAAGAAAATTTTTTTCTACCGACTTTGATCTTCCTGAAGACTATGATTTTTTAGAACTTTATGATGACTCCAACATTGGCTACATAGATTATGAAGTACAAAATGAGGTTGATGTTTTATCAGATCTAGAAGATTTCCTTAAATAGAAGAAGCCACTAAATTCATTACTTATGTAGTTTCATCATCTATCTTCCAATACCAAAATCCTCTTACTTGTAGAGAACTCCCACAAATTAGTCATGGAGGAAAAATTCAAAGAAGATCCCTCTATCAAAATCATTCTGCATGAGGAGAGCCATGATGAATCAATTGAAAAATCAAAATTCATCTTGGAAAAAGTAGAGTCTTTAGAAGAATTATTTGTGGAAGCAAAACAAAAATTAGATTGACTTGCATGCAACTTTATTCATGGAAAGGAAATTTTGTAGGATGCACCCATTCATGGGAATCGATTCAAATAAGTGAGAAAATCATGAGGAGTAGGCCTTTCCCAATAAGATATTTGGATAATTTAGAGCCACCTAAGAATTTGAAACCTATAATGATTATTTTAGAGTATGAGGATGAGCTTTAATTCACCAAAGATCAGTGTAGTACCTCTCAAATCCAAATACGAGAACAATTAATGGATGCATTTATTCTATTTTTTATTGATACTTTGGTAAGAAAGGTAGAGAACCGACTTCATAATAGTTTTTCACTCTTGCTATGGACCATGTTCACTATAAAATCAACTACATGGTCTAAGTTTGTAAGGAAATGAAGATATTTCTCCCTTCCCTGTTATAGGATTTGTCTAAGATTCCTTTGCCTCTAGTTAAAGTAGAGTAGGTAGTTTTGTTTTCAGAAAAATAAGTGCTTGTGCACACTCTGCGTGTTTCCACTTGGAACATGTATGATTTTACATGTTTGTATATATTTTTGTTGCCATGTTCATCTCTCTTTTGAATCAAAATTAGGTAGTTAGAGAAATTTCGAGTATTATTTAGAGCTCCAGATCAATTTCTAGCTAGCATTCATTAGGAAGTTCAGTTTGGTGTTAATTTCATCACAGATTCAACATTCAAATTCTTAAAGGGAAAGATCAAGGTTAAACTTGACTCCATGGCCCAATGGACAAGACTTGAAACTAGAGATGCTAGGATCTCATCTCCATTTCTTCTATTCTCATGAAATAAAGATGTCCATAGATGAAGCCAATTGGTGTCCCCAAATATTTCACTTAGAAATCTTGGGATACCCCTTTTAAATTTTTGCATATTTTCTCTAGTATTCTCTATAAGGTTGAAAAATATTGATTAGAAGTATTTAGAGAAATACCCATTTTCCTAAAATGCCTGAAAATCCTTAAAACTATTTACTTTATGTTTTCCCCCTTTTTCTTGAAGAAGAAATCTACCCACACTATGGTAGCACTACTGCCTGAAACTATTTACTTCATGTTGAAGGTGTTTTTTTCTTTTTTCTCCTCTCAACTACTCCCACCAAAAATTGATTTTCATGATTCCAATGTGTAGAGGAGGTCAAGATCTTTCCAGAAAGTTTAAGATATTGAAAAATGGAACATGTGATCAAATGTTATGGCCCATTAATATTTTTCTTTATTAAGTGGTGAATTAGAATTGCTTTACTTATTGTAATAAAAAAGTAAATTAATGTGAAATCGCCGCATAACAAAGGAATGGAAAAGCAATGTTACGTGGTGAATTGGAACTACTTTACTTATTTTAAATAAAAGTAGTAAAGTAATGTGAAATTTCCGCATAAAAAGGAGGAAAAATAAATTAATGTGGTGAATTGAATCGCTTTTGCGATTTTACTTAAAAGCATTTTAAGTAAAAAAAAGCAATGTGAAATCACCGCATAACAAAGGAAATGGAAAGAGTAGTAAAGTAATCTGAGAAAGTTTCTTAATAAAGGAAAATGAAAAGTAAAGTAATGTGTTAAATGTAAACTACTTTACTTCTCTAAAAATGAGAAAAGTAAAGTAAATGGAGAAGTATGCAAAGAAGGAGAAGTAAATGGGGGTCGGGTTCTCGCAGGTAGGGAGAAATTGCATAACTTTAAGCGACCATAAATTTTTGCTTGGAGGATTGTTTCCCACATTCTTAGACTTGTTGAAAGGTATCGAGTCCTCTACGCATCAAAACACCAGATTTCAAATTTGACGATTGTAAGGGGTTAAAAATTGCATTATTTCTATTCCATGCAAAAGTAGAGTAACAATCAACCACCAAAATTTAATACATTATGGGAAGACTTCTTCTTCTTCTCATCTTTACTCAAGTATATATATTATAAGACTTAAGTAATTCAGTGGTTAATCATTGTTACTTTAAGTTTCTTGATAAATTCAATTACTTGGTGGTAGTGTAGAGGTAGTTATTCCAGTTTTAAAAGATGGAACATTCCAATTTTCTATGTGGGGTGTAATGAAGAATTTAAGGAGAAAAGTTCTCAACTCCTAATTGTTTTGTAGTTATTCATTGATTGAAGTATAATGGATATTTCTTCCTTATACTTTACTTATGATGACTATAAATAGAGGAAGAGACCTACGAGGTTAGGGATCTTAGAACTTTTGGAAAACTATTGTTTTACGTTGTACATGGTTGTTTATGACTTTATGTTGAAATAATTAGATGTGCATATTGTAAATGGTTAAAATTTGAATAAGAAGAAAGGAGGATTTTGGTTGAACTTTGTGCCTACTAAATTTTGAATGTGCAATTTTTGAATGTTAATGATAGACTTTGTGTTATCTTAGCTTTCATAATAAGCATTTTCTTTTATTTTTCTAAAGTTGTAAGAATTATTTAATATTTGTTTATTCCGTGTGGCTGTAACTTTCTCCGATAACTACTTGTTACCACACATATCCCCTTTTCATATCTACTTCCAGTTTTAGCTTTCCAATTCTACCTCTTCTAGTTACCGTACAACTACTTAATTGTTGCCATGTTGTTTACTTATGGTTCATGAGCTATTCAATTAAAGTAATACCTAGAATTTAGTTGAAATAAGCCATAGAATGAATAAATAACTCACACTAAAGCTTCACTGTTAAATGAAGGGGATTTATCCTATGACTTCCTAGGTTTGTGTATCTAACCGTGCATAAAATCTAGCCAACAATGTTGTAGGAGTATTTTTAGCATTAGGAATTAGGGAGAGGAATCAACCTTCTCAAGAGGTATGTCTCAAGAACGTAAGGTACCTCCACTTAGAGACAGTCCCATGTTGCCTCAAAATCCCAGGTTGTTTATGACTAGAGGTAGTGCTCAATTTTGAGCTCTAATAGTTGTGGTACGCCAGGTGGGACCAAGTCTGAAGTACTTTACAACTTCATTTCACTAAGTTTGATGTGTTCTTAGTGATATTTTAGCCTTTGGAGGCTTTACAGCAACATATCTAGTGACTCCACTATTCTAACAAACCAATTATCTCATTTGTGAACCATTCCTTTTTTTCTTCCATCCATTCCCTTTTATTTCATCATTCCATTTTCCTCTTTAATGAAGATGTGCAATCATGGCTTTATTTTCTCATTAGAACTCTCATTTGCAATACAAGAGTACCAATCCCTCCATCCCCATACTTTCAAAATCCTCCTCCAAATTAGTTCTATGAGCCCCATCATGAAGAATATGCATATAACCCACCCCCCACTGACCCATATGGTTATTCATCTAACAAAAATGTTTTTCAAAAATAGGGTTATGTAATTGATGGTGGCAAATTCAAAGTAGATGCTGATTTCTAGAGGTAGATTCAAGAGATGGAGATGAACATGGTGCAAATTAAGATTACATGTTCAATAAAGGCATGTAAAATTGGTTTTAGGGTCCCTTATCTATGGGTCGTCCCTATGCCAAATTTTTTAGCCCTCAACAAAATCTGGACTTCATGGTTGAAATAATGGAAATAATGAAGGCCAAAATCTAGTGTTAGGAAAATCTATAGCCAACCCCTCAATCTATTCCTATTCCTCCTCCCCAACCTACATCATCTAAACCTAATTTCCATGTGCCTATCTTTCCACCCCTACCCCAAATAAGGGTTCTACTTCTCCATCTTCTTCCCTTCCATCTCACCTTTGTTTTGCATGAAGGTACATGGCTATAAAAAATTATTAAATTAATTCTAGAATTAATGACGAATCCCATGAAGGGAGATAAAAGGTAATTTTTTTAGAAAAAATTAAAAATATTAAATCTTAGTTGGATGGGTCTAATTGCAATTTAATTCAAGATAAATTCTTTTATTTCAATATTCAATTGAATATACATGGAGAGATTAGGAGTTTCATTTCAATCATGAATTCTAAAATATCGAACCGAGGAAAACATCCCGATTTGTAAACTATGAGTGATCTTCTAATCCAGGAAGAGAAGGTTTTGACTAATTTTTATTCTAAATATAATTCCATTGAGGCACTTCTTGTTCGAAATATAAAAATCCTTCTAGATTTAACTATAATTAAAACCAAACTTTAAACCACCTATTAAAGATAAGAAAACTGGAAACTTAAGAGTACGTTATGATGGTAAATGTTATAAATTTAGTAAATTTGGTCACAAGAAAGAAGATAGTAGATTTTCAAAAAAAAAAAAAAATTCAAAAAAAAAATGGAATAAACTAGATCAAAATCAAAACAAGAATGAAGAGAATAATCATAGATCTAATGTAGTATCTCAATAAACTACATCTATCACTACTAATGAAAAGAAAATGCTTTTTTTGTGTGTATGGTATTGAATTGAAAAAGAATTTTCTTTCATTCACATTTAACTCAAAATAACTATAGTGTAATTTTGATGAAAGATAAATGGTTTATTAAGAATGAAATATATGTCACTATAGCTGAAAGCATACAAAAGAATTTCGTATATGTGTTTAAAGGTTTTTGCTTCGGATTCTTAGTTGTTTATTCAAAAATAAAAGTGTTTTTCAAATTTTGGAATGAAATACTAAGATCATTTTTAGGAGCATGTATGACATGTCTCGGCTTAAATATGCCTCTTATCTTTCATGAAATGTGTGAAGGGTGCTTACATGGTAATATATATCCAAAAACCCTTCCTCATCATTTTTTTGAATCAAACCTCCTCCTCATCCCTTGATTTTGTCTACATTATTATTATAGGATCTTTTTTTTAGTATATGTTATGATTATTATTACATGATTTGGTCATTTTTATATGTGGTATCTATAAAGTCTTATCACATTTTTAAAGGTTTAGAATAGATAATGAAGATATATATGTTTTTGATAAAACATTTCTAAATTTAAATTAGTATATGACTAATAAAAAATTATTATATACATATCAAATGACACTTAAGGATGCCTTTTTGTTTGTATTAGAGATGTCCAATATTGATTGCATATAATATATATTTCTTACAAGATTAATATGTTAAAATTTCTCAACATTTTGGTAATATAACATGGTTAGTTTTAAGCATATTGTTATTTAAGTTATACAACTTGTGTTTAACCTATCAATGTAAGTCTCATAGATGGTTAAAAGTGAAATCAATAATGATTTATATTATGTTTATTATGATGTCTATATGGATATTATGGCTCTAACCATGTTGATGTTGTGTTATATATAAAATATAAAACTCGATATGTGTTTAAGTTTTTAGTATAGGTGTCATTACTTGGAGCAGTAAATTTTGACATCCCAATTCTTACACCCTCGTAAATCAATTAATTTTCCCATTCCATTTCCCATAAAAACTAGGAGGAATTGATTAACATTAGTCAATTAATTAAGCCTTATCAATTCCTAATTAATATACCTCACCTACCATTATTGTCCATGTCCCCCACTCACCTAATCTTACCCACTTTTTCAAATCATGATTAACTAAAACCTTCAAATTAATCCCATTTTCAGGCTATAAATAGAGACTTACCCCCTTTAAACAAAAGCACAAATCTTGACAGAGCTCTTGAATTGTTTCTACACAAAGCATCCCCTCCATCTTTTCCTAATGCTTACATAAGCCTTACTTCATCAATGCTTAAATACTTTATTCTCTTTTTTTGTGCAAATTTGTGAGATGTTTGTCTATGTAATAAAGATATCATGCATGTACCTACATTTCAATTAGTCCTGGCCCATCTAAGTCATATCCCGATCAGAGGTTTGTGAAGGATTCACAAAGGAGAAGGTATATAGTTAGTTACTTTACTTTCTTTTGATCAGTTTATTTTCCATAGCTTACATTTTGGCACACTTGGTGGGACTTACCCATGCTCTGTTACCATTGATCTCATAATTAATGATTTTATCAATTCTTTTCTTACTATTATCTCCTATTATCATTTCAATTTTTTTTACCTATGGTGTCATTTAGCTAACATTCACATTGTGGGAAGTGATTTTGTTATGTGGTGTTTTATGGTGTTTGTGCATGATCTAGTAACAATGGATCTTTGGTGCTCATGTCGTCTTTGACCTCCTTGGATCTCGGTGTGTTATGAATAGTGGAATGAACCCACACCCTTTATTATTAATCTTGTGTTCTTAAAATATTTCATCTTTTATATCATTTATTTATTAAATGGTTATTTTTTACATTAAAATATCATCACTTGACTTACTTGTACATAGTATAAGTTTCAATTATTCCACTTGTGATTATCATACATATGTAAGTGTTTTGCAGAAATTCCATTTCTAAAGAACGATACTCGTAGATCACGTTGGAAGTGTTTTCGTTTGGTGGTTTCAAAGTACCCATAAGTTTTGGTTTTCCATAACTCCTTAATATGCCCAAAATCTCATTTTCATGATTTATTAGTATATCTAGTTTCATTTTTATGAAATATGCTTTAGTGTATTTTTAGTGTTTATTGATCTATGATTTTTGTTATCATTGTTATTCACAATCTTACATTGTTTTTAGGAGTTTCTCATATGAGCAAGATAAATCTAATTTATTTCACTAACATTGATATTTGGTGTTTGGTGTTTTTGTTGTCTTATTTTTTTCTTGTAGGAACAATCCCATTGTAGTGAACTAGATCTCCAAAAAATCATAATCACACACACACACACACACACACACACACACACACACACACACACACACACACACACACACACACACACACACACACACACACACACACACACTTGAAAAATACAATACATATTTATTTTTAATAAGGTTTTTACTTTTTGTTTTTGTTGATAAAAACATTTACATATCTAAACTACCTCCCCGGCTTGGTGAGTTAGGTAGTTGAGCTCTTAAGAGATATTTCCCCACTACTCTTCTCCCATCTCCCTACCCGGCTCCTCGCCCAAGCTCTACCACTCATCTCCGTGAGCCCATTCCAATCTCCTTCCTCTCTCCTCCCTCTCCTAACTCCCATCCCAATCTCCCCAAGCCTACTCTACTCCCTCATTCCCCACTCCCCCAAATCCCATCTAACTTCCCTATACCTTCCATCATCTCCATTCATAATAGATTTAAACTCATCACTATTCACGATGAAAATTCTCCTTCTTTCATTTTTGTTATTGATCTCTTCGATATGATTCCAAACCATTTTCTCTCGCTTCGATAGGATTTCATAGCTTTTTCTCTACTTGATAGGCTTCCAAACTACCAAAGTGTTTAATAAAATGAACAATTCGGTTACAACTATTGAAATTTGACTCCTATATAACCCACCCTTACACTTTCCCTACTCCCACCAATCACCATAGCCTTGTCGCATTGAGCTGACCCTACCTTAACATTTCCACCCTGTTGTCCACTCAAAATTCCCTGCTTTGAGAAGTTGAAAATTGAAATTTTTTGAAGTTAAATGTCTTTTCGTTGTCTGGTAATGTGAAAAGTCAAGAAATTGGAAAAATCTACATTTTTGGGTCATTTTGTGTGATTTTCGGCTTTGTCGGATGTTTTTGTCCCAAGTGTCCCAAGTTCATTCGGGATCTCTGTTCCCCTATCGGCCGCTTTACAGAAGTCCGAAGTTTCTTTAGGGCCCCATCGAAACTTTTTCCCAAGTTTCCCAAGTTCACCTGAGGCCCATTGTTCCCTTTTCATCCGATTCGGCCGAATCGCGTACTCCGCATACTTTCATCCCTCATGTCCTAGAAGCATTTGTGCATACTTTTCCCGCATCACCCGTATCAGCTGAATCGCGCTTTCACGTCCCGTGTCCCAAATGAACCAAAGGCCATTCAAGTTAATTTTTCCCGCTCTTCACAAATATCTTGCTTTCCAAGTTGGTAGGTGTGTATTTAATGTGCATTAATTGTCTTTCTCTCTCCCAAACGGCTATATAATGAACTGCCCCTTATGCGTTTTGCACACTACTTTCTTGCCATCCTTTGCTCATACCTTTGTGATCAAGATTTCTATGCGCATACTCATTCCCCCTGTAATTTCATCCCGAGTCCAGATTGCAACCTTGGCTTTTCAAATTGCTATCAAAATGAAGATTAAATTCCAAGGCCAGGAGCAAGTCTCACCGCTCGAGTCTGCCGTTCCGATATCGGGGACAGTGAGGTTCACCACCTGACTTTGGAGATTTTTGGGCAAGAATGACAGACCATGAACCCTTCACCTATGGCATAGGTGATTCATGACAGTGGTTTGGCATTCGCCGGTGGTTTCCCTATCTCAGTGCAATGCGCAGATACGGTGCTTTCCTGCGGTGCTCATTACAACCCTGATTCGAATGAGCTGACGAATGTGCATGGGGAACTCATCGCCAAACTTGACGCTGCCACCATTGGCACTACCCTAAGAATTCCAGAGATGGATAATGCTATAGTAATTTCTCAAAACCAGGCCCAAGCCCTCTTCGATCAGGACAGTGAGAAATACAAGGCGCGGGTGGCGAAGTCCTGGCTTAAAAACCCTAAAAAGGGGGCGTCTCGTCTGTCCAAGGTTCTTTTCCATGTAGATTTCAATGAGGAGTTGTCAGATTTTATAATCCTACTAGCTCGGGTCATGGGCTTACCCTCTACCAATGAGTTTCATTTCTGGATGTGCCCACTCATCAATATGGTGTGCGAGGGAACTCAAAATATCAACTGGGCAGAGATCATCAGTATGAACCTAGCGGAGTAGCTATCTAATGTACAACAAACAAAGAAATTCTATATGACTTCATACTGATGTATACTCTGGCAGCATCGAGGCAATGGTTTGGCTTCTCATACATTGATGCTCATAAGGGTGACCCCGTATATGCCTACTGCCCTCAGTTCACCTTGGAAACCAGCAATCACAATTTCAGAAGGGTGAATGATGCCTTCACCATGTACATTGTCAGGATTCTAGAGAGTGACATAGTGAGGAGATTTTCTGATGAAGCTATGAATCTGATATCGCACTACGGTGCCTACTTCATCCAATTTAGAAAATTTTCCTATATAAGGCTTGCAGGCTATGAGAGCACTCCTCTCAAGCTTCCTATGTTTTGCAATGACAAAATGGCCTTGATAGAGGTATGCAGGCAGTTGGACAAGTTGCACAGAACCTACAGGGATAAGAAAATTACTGGCTTGCACTTCCCCATCACTTTGGGAAACTATACCTGCAAAACAGCCCTAGATGCTCAAAACATAGAAAGAGCCCTGGCTCCCATCACTGTCCATTTGTTCATGCCAAGAACCTATTTTGATTTGAAGAAATTTATTGAGTAGAACATCAAGATCACTTATCATCATAGGGCAGACACAGAAGATTATTGGGCTGACTATGTTGATGATTTTGAAGCAAGAAGGAGGCATTATGGCAGATTTTCTCTTCAACTAATTCAAGAGCTTAACCTGTACCAAGTTCCTGAAGGGCTCCAGGATGATAATTCTGACCTGTACTCATATGAGTATGACAATGTGGTCAAACACACTCCCTTGGAGGATTTGGATTGGTTCAAAAAGGAGAAGGATGATCTGGCGGAAATCCTAGCTCCCGTCTTGGTAAGAACCAAAATATGGTTTGACAGGAGAGTTCGCGAACTCAGAATACATTTAGGTGAGTCCTCCAAAGACACCTCAACACCAAGAAAAGAGGCATTGTCACCTGATTCGAGAGCACATATGTAGACCCCTCCTGCCTCGTCAACTCAAGGTCCCACAGTCTCCACTCCTTCCTCATCCACCCAGGTATATCAAAAGAAAGTCAGAGAAGTCAAGAAGGAGCCTATGGAGGAAGATCCCCTAAGGAAGCATATGGAGTTGCCCTCAGGCCTAGAGAACATCATTGTTCTTAGTGAAAGTGAGGAGAGTGAAGTGCCGGTCTCTACAAGTGCTCCAGAAGCCCCCATGGATAAAGAAAAGGAGGTCCAAAGCACTGAGCTTCCGGGTGCTAGTGATTCCTCTGTACCAGAAGCCCCAAGCGCTCCACTCATATCCCAACTAGAGGAAACAATAGTGCAAACCTTGGGTGCCATGAGTTCTTTGTCTCTTGGTCCTCTTGCCCCACCTGCTTCTTCCTCCTCCTCTTTTGCATGGGTGTAGCCTCTTGTTGACAGTAGGAAGAGAAAGTCTTCCTCTCGGATCTCAGGAACAAATTTTGATGTTGTGGCGGCCTTATTAGGCACTACTCCTCCTACTCACACCAAAAAAGCTAGAACTACCTCTAGGATAGTGTCTGATGCTCAGGGCCAACAATTCCTGGAGATAGCCAAGCCTAAGGTAGACAAGCCAGAGAAATATTTGCAAGCATCCGATCTTGAGCTCTCAAGAATTCCCATGGGAGAGTCTACCCCTGAAGGTGAGATCCACAATCTTCAGGAAACAGTCACTAGAGTCATTGGGAGGGTAGAGAAAGGACAACAAACCATAGAGCAGTTGGAGGAGTAGGCCCAGATTCTTACAGGTTTCATCAAGTCACTGCTATCTAAAGATAAAGTTCTAGATCCTACCCCATTGACTACTCTTCCACCACCTGTAATTCTGAGCCAAGATGAAGTGCAGAGTATCAAAGATATGCACAAGTATTCCATCTATGGAAGGGCTATGGAGGCCATGGTGGATGATATGCTTGTTGCAGGATTGAATTTCATTGATGAAGCCTTCAAAATCCACGAGAAGGTGAAAATTTGCAACAAAAGCTCTCCTCCACTATTGGGAGCATTGATAAAGAACTTAAATTTTGGAGCGATTGCATAGTAGACCTTCGCCTCATGGGACAAACAGATGAAAATATTTTAATGGCAAGCAAGGTCTTGATGATGAAAAGGATAAGCTTGTCAAATTCATGGGTCTACAACGTGGAATGGAAAATCAAGGTCTTTGGAGAAGGCTTTGGAAGAGTTAAGAAATAGCTGGCAGAAGGGTGAGGCCTTCAAGACTCTAGTTGTATCTACCTTCAAGGATATACATTGCCATCTTCATGATGATACTTCTGGTGTGCCTCTCTCTTTACAAGAAATCAAATCTCAATTCAGAGATTTTGTCAAAGGTAATCTGTTCAAGGAGAGTTCCATTTCCAAGGAAAAGATGAAGGAGATCTGCTCTCTTCAATCTACTATAGAGGAAGTGAATAAAGATTATCATACTCATGTCGAATTCGACAAAGAAATGGAGAAGTGCCTCGGATTTTGGACTCAGTCCACTGCCAACACATCAGTCCCACGAGGCAGAGACATAGCGAGAGGCATTGAAAAGATTTAGACAGCGGATCCTAAAGTCAGTGGGCCCCTCCCATTCATGAACACCTGTCTTTTTCTCCTAATTCTTCTCTTTTCTTCTTTCCTTTCTTCTCGGATTTAATGTAATTAGTTGGGGTATTGCGATTAGCAGCCCTCTAACTAAACATTAGTTAAAAGAAGTAGTTACCAAGAGTAACTAATTTGTAAACTATATAATGGCCTCTCCTCGCCATTTTTGGAGAGGAGAACTTGGCTTATTTATAAAAGTGTAAAGAAATCAATACAGAAGGATTTCCATTCTTTGTCTATCTGATTCCTTTTTATTCGTACGTTGTCCATTAAATATTGTTAGATCATTTGTTTACATTATGCTGAGAAGCTTTGTATTCTTGTAGATGTTATTTATAGAACTATGTGTCTATTCAAATTTCATCTTATTAACGTAAGTACAAATAATCTTGTTCCAATCCACTGTAATCTTGTATGCATAAGGAATTATTCTATCATCTATAATTCGGATGGTGCCTTTCTGCTTATTTTTACATTTTCATTCCTCCGTCCTTTTGTAATTGGTAACCTATTTAGGAAACACTTTTATGATATCCAAGTTCTTTAGTGAAACCATGCTTTCTATATGTGTAAATAGGTTCGTTTTCGAATAAGGGAACCTCTCCCATTAAATAGGAGGGACTTATTGTCCCCGATTGTTGCTCTTCTTGAAGTTCCTTTTGACGACCAACACACCCGATCTTGAACTCCCTATATTCTATCCCCTCATTTCTTTCTTGATACCCTCACTAATCCTACATGTCTCACCCTTATCGAGTCTCCGGTCTCCACACCCCTCGGTGCTTGTGAATTTATCTACCCTACATTCCCACACCATTACATCACATCCACTAGCCCGACAACCCATATCTTGAACTTTCCCACCCTCATCCACATTGGATAGTAACTCCCCTCCTTGGTCTGCTCCACCATCGACCCATTATGCCCCATATAGGATGCCACATCAACAAATAATTTTACTATTATCGGCATACAACATAACCTATAAATTCCTTCTTCCCATTTAAATCCACTTTTGACTTTATTTGTGCTCCCTACACCAATATCTATGTTCATATATTCCATTCCATTTGGATTTGACATTAGGCCCTCTACTTACATCATATTCACCTATCCTATCTACATTAGTAATTTCAATTCAAATCGAATCTATCCTCTTTAAATTGTAACATCTAGTCACACTCACATAGACTACCTAGCTTCTAACATCCCACTCCCCTTTTAGTTTGTCATTTTACTTGAATCCAATTCTTCCATCCCGATGCCATCCTATATAAGTTGACACTTACCCATTTTCATTAGTCTTCATTATCCTATTTCATTCACATTTTATCATTTATGGGTTTCCTTTTTAATATAATCTTCAAATTTACTTCCCATTCCCATTAGTTTAATTTACGTATACTCATTGTAAATTAAAATCTAGGCTCACCTACTATTTTTCGTTGGTTCTTTTAGATTTTTGTACTTTGATTAACGCTCTTCAAATTTAATTTTACGAGATTTATTTTTTCCTTTTGTTTGACACATATTGATATTAGAATTATTTTTTTGAGATCATTTTTGTTGCATTTTGTGCGAGTGAAAATTCTATTATTGATCTTTCATGACCTTATCTCACTAAACCAGTCTTGTATACCATATTTTTTTTTACTTTCTCTACATTCTAATCCATTTTGAAAAGCGGAGACCATCTAGCCCCACCGAATAAAACAAAATTTCCTCACATTCAACTTTTCCACATACACACTGTGACCTATTGTTTGTGATTTCCTCTTCATGTTATCTTTCATCGTTTGATCCATTAATCTAGTTAATCTTGCTTGTGTATTTTAATTTCACTCGCACCATTTTCTTAAATTGTCGTATTGCTCATTATTTGATTGTTTTCTTGTTGTTGCTAATGGTTTAATTATTTCACTTTCATTTACAAGATTATTGGATGATCTTAGTCATTTTATTTCTCTTCTTCACTACCTTTTCTCAATATTTAATCTTTATAATGATATCCACTAATTCTTTGTAATGATTTTTGGCTAACATTTTGTTGTCATTTTTCTTTTTTATGAGGCTAATTGCACCGCAATCATGTGTATGATCTTGTTGATATCTAATGCTAACTAATTATTTCATTGCAATTAGTTTAATTAATAAATGTACGCTTTCTTTCATTTAACTTCATTTCTCTAACTATAATCTTGATCAATTGCTAGATTTTATTTGTATTTCTAATAGTTATTTTATGACCATAGCTGTGTATGCTTTTTTCTTTTTCTTTTGAGTGATCTAGAAAATTAAAAACAAACTCGTCATTCATTTTTCTTCTAATCGTCTATTTGCAAAATAAACTACCAACTTATTTAATGAAGGATCACATCGTTGATAAATTTATCAAACAACAAAACAAAACTTGAACATTTTTTGTAATATCCTCGATCAAATAACAATTTAAAATTTGAATCAACATTTTAGGCTAACAAATTATTTCATTATAAATGACTTAATTAAATGACTTCATTTAATCTAGCTTGGTTTTTCATCTTTAACTATTATCTTGATAATTACTTGATTTCTTTGCATTTTATAATATTTGCACGATTATTGACTATGTATGATCTTTTCTTGATCTTTTGGGAAATCTTGAAAATCAAAAACAACCATGAATGTTTACTATCCATTTTTCTTCTAATCTTCCATTTGTAAGATAGACTACTAACTTCTTTCATGCAGGACTATATCACTAAGAAATTTATCAAACAACAAATCAAATCTTCTAATATTTTCTCGTAGGATCCTCGATTAAATATAGCAGTTTAAAAATTTTAATTACTACTTCATGCTAACTAGTTTTTTTCATTATAAATATCTCAATTAAATCACTTCATTCAATCTAGATTTGTTTTTCATCTTTAACTATCATATTGATCATTACTTGATTTCTTCACATTCTATAATATTTGTTCGATTGTTGGTTGTGCATGCTCTTTTCTTGCGCTTTCGGGTGATGTTGAAAATAAAAAATAGCCACAATCATTTACTATCCATTTTTATTCTAATCTAATATTTGTAGGATAAAATACTAATTTATTTCACAAAGGACTGCATCACTGCAAAATTTATCAAACAAAATAACCAATTTTCTAACACTTTCTGCAGGATTACCTTGGTTAAAAAATGATATGACAATTGCTAAAAAATAACCCAAAAAACCTTGCAAGATTAAGGTACACTATCATTTTTTGCTTTTTATTTTATTTCAAGTTGGAAAGAACTTTGTTAATAATAACCCGATAATTTGTATTACCACGTAGTGGAAGTTAATTTAATCACCACCTATGTTAAATTGGTGATGTGGAATTCGTTACCACACACAACTACATTTGTATTTGAATTACGCTTGAGACCTAGTTTCAAATAGTGTTAGGTATCTACCTCACCTTCAGTCCCCACTTACAAGTAATGTTGTCATGATTGGGACTATTACTGCGGGACTACTACGAGTAAAAACTAAGATAGTTATAATAAAAAGTCTAGGAATACTCCCTATAAATATTTTGAGGAGTAATGAGGACACCATACACATTTTCATTCCCACATCACCTCCACATTTTCATAAAGCCTTCCTTAGACATGGTGATTCACTATGAAGTAGGTTAGTAATAATTGGTGAGTCTCTTCCAGTATTCTAAGGGTTCCCCATACCACTATTGTCCCCATACAATTTTTGTATATCAAGACTACGATATATCAAAAGACACATCTATATGGAGTGATAAGAGTTTGCATTCACCCATTCCACAACATTCTACTTATTACATGATGTAAAAATGTTGGTTCTTCCAGATGTATTTCCCCTCTTGAGCAAAAATATTCCACAAACATGATTGCTTGTTATGTTTAAAAAAGTTAGTTTATTGTATTACTTTTCATTCAACTTGGATTCTATAAATGTTTTTGTTATAAATTTCAAATTCCAGATCATGTTCCAAAATACATAAATCTAATACACACCAAAGAAATCATACTTTCACATTGCTTCAACATCAATACATTGACTCAATAAAAAAACAAGAGTATGATTCCTCATAGCTTGTTTTGAGATATACCATACTTGTATTGAGTTAACTTGTTTGATTTCACTCATTACATCAACACTTGATCACTTGTTTAATCTACATCAAACAAAAAATTCCAAATAGATTGTTTTGAGCTATATCATCTTTGTATTGAGTTGAATTGTTTTATTTCACTCCTTTTGTTAGCACTTGATCACTTGTTTCAGTTACATCCAACAAGGAAATCCTAATAATTTTTTTGAGATATATCATACTATATTGAGATAACATGTTTGAGTTCACGCATTGCATGTGCATTTAATAGATTGTTTATGTCACATCCTACAATTTCAACATGTTTTTTCATCAAGAATAAGTTGTAAGATGGAGAGCGGGTTACGAGATCTAGAAAATAAGATCTATTGAATAGTTGTATATGCGCAACCACATGAACATGTGTTATCCTAAATAGGATGTATGCATTCACGCGTAGTTACATATACAACCGCACTATGGCATTTTTTTAATGCTCATAACATGCTCAACATTTATGATATATTCCTATGAATATCTGATGTTTCTATCTACTTATTGTTTTGTGTGTAATAATTTTGGTACTTGATTGCAGTATCAGATCGGTAATGAATAATGTATTGCACCATTCTATGTTAGATGATAAATGTTATTAACTTGGCTAGGAATAATGATTCAATATATTGGGTACCTTGCCTTGTTGTTATAACTATTATATTTATATTGCTATTATGAATATTGAGGTGTACCCTTGATAAATGAGATGGATCCATTATTAAGTGATTTACCTTGTTATTATACTCCGACTTCTATATTAATAGTTTACTATTCTTGTTGTAAATGATGATTTCATATTGCAATGGATTTATATAAGCTGCAATATGTGGAGATAACTATAAAATATATAAGCTACTAAATTTTTATAATGATGAAGGTCATTGGCCAACAACAAGATGATGACCTCTAACGAAACATGTAAAATTGTGGTTTCATAAAGGTACAAATGCGAATATCATTGATATGTTTTCCAAGATATTTTATGTGCCAAGTAAGGTTATTATTACGTTTAAAAGTGTCTAAATGAAAATGAGAGCTTGGTCATTTAAATTAATCTAAGTGAAACCATATGAATAAAGTCGATAATTACTATGATCTAAGACCATGAAGGTGGGCATTAAATTGATAGGTATTATATTGGTCTTCACATATTAAGAATAAGTATTGAGTGGTCCTAAATCAAGGTTCAAAGGGGGAAATTTTTATTATGGTTGATTGATTCTTGATTTCCTTAGGTCTTGGACCATATTTGAGATGCATTGATTGTCTAAGAAAACCATTGAAAAAGGTATACAAGCATTTTGTTTTCATGGCCTCGACCTCACCATGCATATGGAATTATATCCTAATGTTTAATTAGTTATTGTACCCCATTCAAGGTGGAAATAAGGGATTAATAATTGTCATATCTTAAATTGGTCAACCGACCCATGTGATTAATTTTGTATTTCATTTAATTAAATCTTGATCAAGTTGCATGGTGGTTTGATCATTCCTTTTATCGATCAACCATGCAAGTCATTGGCTTAATTATTATTATTATTATTATTATTATTATTATTATTGTTTGGAATATACTGGAGACTCCGGCCTAAAAATTAGGAGGCAAAGTGAAAAATTAGAAGATCCACTTACATGGCACTATGTTATTTACAGAGGAGTAATGTGTAGTTAATGAAATATTGAGAACCATGAAGATTGTCAAGGAAGCTAAGGGATGTAATGTTGGGGTTTTCATTTTTGGTTTTTCAATTTTGTGTAGCTCGTCGAGTGATCCATGCATGAGTTCATTTTGATTGTCTGGATATTTTTAAGCTATGTGGAGAGCTATGCTTACATGTTTTATATGAGTTTAGAGAATATTTTTTCAATTGAGAAACACAGGTATTCAAGTGAAATGAATCAAAAGTGTTATCTAGTTTTGAGATTGGGAATTTCTTCTTGTTTGAGTTACGTGAATAATGAAGAAATTGTGGAGGATTTTGGTTATCACAGGCATGAATATCTTACTTTCTTCTTACTATTATGTTAAGAGTTAGATTAAATACAAGGGTTTTATTTTTTGGAGTTGATAATGTCAAGTGGAGATACCTTTTGGTGGACCACCACTTCACAACTCTTTGTCTTAAAGTTTATTTATTAAAATTTATTATGTTAGTCTTTCATAGTTAAGAGTGAAATGATGTGACCGATTCAACCATCCTATATATATAGGATGATCCTCGTAGGATTGATATAGATGATCATATCATATACATGCTACATCATATTCTATGATAATTGAACTGTCAAATTCTCGAGACATAGGTATTTAATTATTTTTGTGAGATCGGGAGTGAAGTGGAAGTGCTAGGTAAAAGTGTTTGATAATTCTTAATATAGAAAATTCTTTATTCACTGGGTTTTTTTTTCTTTGGGTTAGCCCACTCTAAATACGTGTTCTTTGCCTCTTTTAATTTCCTATTATTTTCTTTCACCTCATGTAATTACAAAGATGTAATCTGTAATCTATAATAAACTAAAATCTCTCGATGACTTTAACTACACATCACAATCTATAATCTTAGGGATTTTAATTGTGGATTTTAGTTTTGTTGATTATATATTCCCATCATTTCCCTAACATGGTATCAGAGAAGGTGATTATACATGTACATGATTGATCTGGAAGCTTTTAATTTGAAGAGGTGAAGAAGCTTTAATTTTATGTACGGATCTGCAAAGCCCTTAAAGTTCTATAGTCCTCTTCAAAGCTAATCAAGTTTAAGATTCCAATTCCAACCTAAATAGTATTTTAAATATTAGTGAAATATTGATTATTTGACTATTTAGATCGTGTTTGGGCATATGTTTGCATAGATCAATGATTTTGGAGTTATTTTTGGTCATTTATGGTTTAAATCCATCATGAGTGTGTTTGTTTTAACTTTTCAAAGCATCGTTTATAGTCGCTTATTCTTTTTTTGTTTTTGGATATGAAACAGTTTCTTCAAGTGCACATTTAGTTTGGAGATTCTAAGTCCATCGACAGCAATTAGATTTATTTTTATTAGATTTTCTTTTCCGCTACCCAATCCAATCATTAAGTGCCAAGTGGCTTCGATGTCTCATTTTTTTGTAAATTATGAAAAATGAGACGATAATGACATTCCACATTTTTCACATTATAGACTTGTGTTAACTTTCCTCTGTCGTTTATGAAATCCAATCTAATAGAAAGCTTGAAGTCACTTGATTTTTTGCTTTGTCGCATTTTTAGACTTGAGAAGTGAGCCACTAGAAAGGCTCCACTTTTGTTCATTTTTCTTTAAGTATTTATGGTTTGCACCGTGAAGTATGAACCATTAAAATTTGGCCACGTATCTTTGTTTTGTCATAGGTCCAGTCCTTACTTAGTTTTCACAAGTGTCATGTACCAACCACTTTCCAAACATCATAATTATGGGATTTTTTTTTGTTTCCCAAATTAAACATATGCCTTCAATGATTTAAATGTACAAACTAACATTTAAATCTAACAACTTATAATTACAATTCTTTAGATAACAAATCAATAAAGCATGTGCATAATTTATGGGTCAACTAGATCCTACTCGATCCCCCATTAAAGTAATCTTTCGAGTCAGTATACAAAGTATACTTATTAGTTCCCTTCTCGGCATTGATTTTACAAGTGTTTTTTAAAAGTGTCTACCCATGGTTCAATCATTGAAACACATCCTACATTTAACACTTTAGTTAGAACTAAGTGAGCTTGATAGTGTAATGAAATATACTACTTCAACCAAATTTTATGAGTCATACATTGCTTTCTCTTTCTAGATCGCACATTGTCTTTGAAACATGTCTCATCACCCTATTACTTGGTTTTGTTATAAGAATTCAATAATTTCTTTAATTTAATCAAATTCAAGTTACGCACATGATACAATTTTTTTCATCAAGTAGGATGAAGCATGACCATGCCAAATAAGGTTTCTTATGCAAGAGAAAGAGCTCACGGAATGACTTACATCGTCACACGATCAATTTCTTCCCCATAGCTAGCATAAGTTTGTATAGAGAAACTAGACTCAGTAACTAGACAAATAACCTTTTCATTATAGCATAAATTATTCCTTATTGATTATGACATGCACAATAAATGAATCTCAAGGGATAACTTAGGATAACTGTTGTATGGTATTATTCATTAAATGACCTGCATCATTTGATGAAAACTACACTACAACAACCATCCGAAGTTGTCTAGCCAATTACCATGTATTGGGTCTATCGTAACTATTCGCCTCATAGAATTAGTTTTATGACAGATTTATATTTCATAACACAATGATATTCATCGCATTTATTATTCGATAATAAGGTCCACAACTTAGTGTTGATAAATGTTCATAATCAAATTCCATAATTTTATTTATGTACATTGATTAAGCATTTTAAGATGATTAGGGAGCAAGATACATTATTTATGCAATCCCTAGCTAATTTTATTTAAATTACGACATTGTCATTATAATTGCTTAAGTACAAAACTATTAAACTCATCATTGCATGTAATACAATCATTTATATACATTAAGTTTACATACTTATGGTTAAATAATAAATGAATCATTTATCATTTATCATCATACAATATTCCAAACATACAACTATAAAATAACAAACCAAATTCATTAATAGAATAGATTGTATCTTATATCATTACTATAACTTTAGTTCATTTTATAAAATTAAAGCTAATAAACTAAGGATATTATTCACTCATAGTCCACTATTCAACTCAAAAATACTTCTTATTTAGAAATCAGATTGATTAATTCAATCAAAATCACATTCTAAAAGATACACGAATCTTAATAAATGTTATAAACAACCATGATCAATATTACAATAATATTCAAAACTTGAATACAAATTTTATTTTCCTTTCCAAAAACTATACAAAATCTCATAGGCTATAATGCCTTTAAATAATTAAATCAGCGAAGGACAAGCTTGTTTTTATAAATCTCAAGTAAATAATACATCTTTTAATCATAACAATATGAATTCAACATACCCATAACAAATCATCAAATAGATAAGATCTAAAATTTGTCATCTATAAAATTTTTGGTAACCACCAGTTTGAAAGAATTGGCATTAAAAATTCTACCATCTTATCTTTACAATTTATATCATTGAAATTATTCAATGAATCATAATCTAAATAAATAATATAATCTGAAATCGTAAGAAAACAACTCATCATTGTTATTTTATTTTCTTTCATAACATTAGAAGAAACATATGATTTTCTAACTCAAATGTTTAAGAGAATAATCCATATTACTAACATCTATCAATTATGAATATAAACTCCAAAAAAATTTCCACTATGTCATTTATACCCTAATAGGGTTATATAAAAACATTAAACAAGTATTAACTATACACTAAAACATCCATACTTGTTTATATCATCATCGTATATTAATAATACGAATCAAGTAACAACCATACAAACCACACAATCTTCATTTCGAGATCAAATAACTGATTGCAAAAGAGAAGAGTATAATAATACTCAAGTCACATCTTAATAATAATAATATTAAGAGTCTATTTCGATAAGATAATAATTAAATTATTCAAACTTAATAACTTAATATTATCAACCATAATCTTTATGAAATAATAATAATCACTTATAAAAATACATTATTCTTCATAAGAAATAATAGTTTAAACACTATTTTTAATAAAATTTATTTATTAATCAGTGGTACTTAATCTTCATCAAAATAAATCCAATATACCGTTAAGTATTCCAACCATGTGAGCTAACCAAGTGCATTACAAATCACATAGGAATGATACGACCAAGCCTAAGTATAGGCTATAGGCTTATTCCTATGGAATGAGTCCATAATTTCTCTATGGACCTAAACTATTACATTCATGTAGTTTGAATGAATCATTATAAACCAAGATTATAACCGTTTAATATATAGTGAACTATAATCCATGCATAGGTTGCATCAACCACCGAAGTGTTATGAAAGATTAAATAAATAGAATGGAATGGTACTATAACCTCATCGACATGAGAAAATATCTCACTCCACAATATATAAAAATAACATAGACCCAATACTAGTAGGTGACCAAGTTACATATTCATCATAATGAAACTTTTAAAACTCATATTCAATTTTTTTACATTTAAACAAGAGCAATGAAGCTCCTTATAGGTTCACACTCAAAATATGTGCCATGTAATAGAAAATAACTACAGATAAGACCAAATCAATGACATTGTAGTCATAGTGATGCACATTCAATAAACCATAAACCCTTATACAGTTAGAATCGATTAGAGGCCGAGTTGGGTTTTCAACACTCCACTCAAACATTTTTAATCAAAACATATAATAGGTGAAAATAATGTTAAACACAAGTATACGAGCTTGAGCTCGATTTTATATCCATAGGGTTGATTTATATGGCCTGTGCATAATCACAAAAGCAACAAACTATAACAACTATCGAAATGTGAAAATTCGATAAAACCTTGAAAACCATGTACAAAATGATGAATAGAAAACATAAAATGATAGGCTACATGTTATATCTTGATCTCAAATTTAAGACCCTCACAATCATTTTATATAGCCTAAACTAGGTACTTAAACAACCCCACCCAGTATAATTGTAAGAAACACTAATAAAATAATACCCAAGTAATTAAACAATACTCACAGTAACATGCAAGCTTTCGATCATAGTTTGTGTGATACCCATAATCATATTCACATTAATAATGTGGTTTTAAACAAATGGTCCCATATATATATAACTCGACTATACACAAGTTTAAAAACATATTTTCATTTAAATACATAGACATTCATAAACAGAGTCATCAAAACTAGTTTGCATTCAACCATGGCTTTGAACAATATCTACACATACCCAAACCGAAGAAAATGATAACATAGAAGGGAAACCAGTTTTTCTCCATTTACATTGAAATATCTTAAGCTATAAATGATGATAAAGATGAACAAGAAATGATTTCATGCCTGTAATAAATTTAAGAAGGATGAATCTACTTTCTTTTCTTCCTTAAATCCTCAAAATCTTTCACACAAAACCAAGCAGATGAAGAACTTCAAATCAACACAAGAGATCGATAAAATCCATAACATCGACTATATAATCTCCTCAACAAACTGGAGTTAATATTTTAACATACGAAAGTCCAATATTATGCCCCAAAAATAACCATGAAATTTTTATATACGCAGAGCTCACATGGCAAGCCAAAAGAAGAGCAACATTAAAAATGAAAGACCAAATAACCACTTAGTTTAGTGAAGGATTCCTCGAGAAGCTTCCCGCTTCTCCCGAGGCTACAGAGCCTAATAAATTCCATTAAATGAAACTATCCATTCTCCTTCCAACTTCGCATCACCAATTCCCTACTAAATTGTTGTCTACCAACTTTAGCATTTCCCAAAAATACCTTACAATCATATCCCTCCATTTGGGTGGTTATCCGCCATTCATCCAACGGATGAGATCTCCCAAAAATTAAACAAAACCCTAACACAACTTTTCAACACAACAACCAATGTTTGTTTTCCAATTAATAAAACATTAACTCATGTGGCTTAACAATGAATAGCTCGGTTCGAGGTTGGGTGGGGCTTAGTCAAGTTGGACAACCCCAACCCATAAAAAAATAAAATTACATTTGCATTTCCATTAGAATATGGCTCGACCTTATTAAGGCCCTATACGTATATTAAAACATAATTCAAATTAATATTATTTAAATTAATATATATATATATATATATATACACACATATATATATATACATTTGACAACATATATATATATATATATATGTGTGTGTGTGTGTGTGTACTATATACAAATATATATGTATACTTTTTTTTCGATAAATAAAATTTATAATTATTTTATGAACAATCGACACTAATATGAGTGCCTCTTAAAGGCTTTTAAAATCATTTTTAAATATAAGCCTAATGAGTATACCTTTGTTTTCCAACAAGGTTCGTCACAAAATTTAATCAACCATACAAGGATCGTAAGATTTACTAACCACACACAATTACATAAATGTAAATTAGTACATAAGTATAAGATCAACTAAGAGGCAACCATACAAATATAAATCAAGCCATCATGATTAAATTTCAAATAATGAAACCGGTCATGATAAAATAATAAACATATTGTTTAAACAATCATCCAATCAAATCAAGCATGATAATAATCACGATTTCACCTAAAGCTAACAAAATATCTATTAATCTAAGATAGACTTAATGGGATATGACATACATCTCCCTTGAGTATCATCATCCATGATGATTAATTGATATCACTAAGAATTTAGAATAAATAGATAAAATTTCACATCCAAAAATATCATAAAATTAGAATATCATAAGTAAAGATTATAATTAATCCACTTTAAGAATCAAGTAATAATAAATTTATCAAGCTGTAACAACCATATTTTACCAAGTTTTTGCTCAAAACAACAAAATTTCATGAGTTTTTCTAGTCACTTAATCAATAAAATATAATAATTATAGTATCAAATATCAAATCCTCAGGTTTATCACTCAAATAAATGTGGAAAAGAAGTTTTCATTTCTTCCAAATTCTCCCAAGTAGCACTTTCTTCAGAAAATTTGTCCCATTAGACCTTACACTGACTTATTTATCTATTTTGCAAGTGCAGCTTGTGAGTTTCCATAACTCTTATGGGTTCAACTATGATGACACCCAAATCTAGAACCTATAAAGAGTTATAATTAAGCACATGTGATAAATATGATACATAATTTTAAGAAAATAGATATAAAAATCATCATGCAACTTGGACAATGCGGGGGGCAACACTAGACTATATGTTACAAAAGTGTTGATTACTTCGATAATCTCAAAGGTTCCAACATAGTGAGGTGATAGTTTGGCTTCCTTGCCAAACAAAATTGAATTTTTCTTAGGATTAACCATTAGAAAACTTTATCTCCTTGTTCAAATTTCTATCAACTATCTTTAAATCAGCGTAGCTTTTTTTGTCTATCAACAACCTCTTTTAATCATTCTCTAATGAGTTTAACTTGTTGTTCCATTTTAGTTAACATTTCAGGTCCTATAACTTCTCTATCTTCCACGTTATCCCAATTGATAGGTGTTCTACACTTATGTCCATGAAAGGGCTTAAAAGGATCCATTTTCAAAGTGAGGAGTGATAAGTGTTATTGTAAGAAAACTCAACTAATGGAAAGTATTCTTCCCATTTGTACTACTAATCCATACAGTACATTATGATAATGTCTTCCAACACTTGATTTACCCTTTCAGTCTATCCATCTATTTTATGATGATACATAGAACTAAACTTCAAATTTTCCCATAAATCGGTATTTAAGGTTTTCCATAAATGAAAAGTCATCATAGGATCTCTATCTGAAATTATTAGTTCAGGTACACCATGCAATATGAAAATATCATGCAAAAACCTATTTCAAGCATAAGTGAATCATCTTTAAGATTCCTTGGTATGAAATGAGCCACTTTTTTATAATTTTTAACTACAATCAGAATTACATCATGTTTGTTCCTTGACATAGGAATTCCTTGCACAAAATCCATATTAATTACCTATCATTTATAGTGCATGGAATGCTATGAGGGTACAAAAACTTGTTGGATTCAAATGTTCAGCCTTTAATCACTGACATTCCAAGAAATGTGATACATAGTTCACTATATCCTTCTTCATCCCTTTCCAAAAATATTATTGTTTTACATCAACAAACATCTTAGTCACTTCAGGATTTCAGAATAAGGAGCATTGTGAAATTCCTTTATCACTTTTTTCCTTAGTTCATTCTCTAAAGGTACGTAAACTCGATTTTCAAATATAAGGACTCCTTCATTGTCAAACTTGAATCCTTTATATCTCCTATCATTGGATTTGCAAAAATTAATGCTTTCTTTCACTTTGATAATAAGAATCAACCAACATTACTTTCTTAATGTCATCCTTGAATTGTGTTCTCAAAGTGACAAGGGCGGAAATATGCTTCCTACAACTTAACGCATCTACCACTCTATTTTCCTTACCTTTATATAGTTGATATCAAAGTCATATTGTGATAAAATCTAACCATCTTCACTACCTTGCATTTAAGTTTGGCTGAGTGAAGATGTATTTCAGCCCAAGATGATTTGTTTTAAGTTCAAAGGATTTCCAAAAGGTAATGTCTCCATACTTGCAATGCATGCATAATGGAAATAAGCTCTAAGTCATGGGGAGCATAATTTAGATCATGTACCTTGAGATTTCTACTTTCATAAGTGATTACATGATCATTTTTAGCAAAAATGCCACCTAAACCTTCACTGAGGCATCTGTTACAACTATAAAGTTCCCATTAGGATCCAAAACTTTTAATACAGGTGTTGAATTAATTTTTACTTTTAGAAAATTAAAAGCATTTTCACACTTTTAGACCATACAAATTTCTTTTCTTTCTTCTACAACATAAGTAATTGGAGTTACAACTCTTGATAAATTTTTCAAAATTTCCTATAATATCCATCCAATCCCATGAAGCTTCTAACTTCATGTACATTTTTAGGTGTTGGCCATTTAGTTATCACATTATAATTTTTGATGGATCTACAAAAATTCCATCTTTATTAATGATATGTCCAAGATATTGCACTTCGTTTTGATAAAATGAACACTTAGAAAGTTTACCGTATAGTTTTCTCTTCCTTAACACATCTAAGCTAACTCAAATATTTCATCATGCTCTTCAATGATTTTCGAATAAATGAGAATATCATCTAAGAATACTAGTACAAAATTTTCCAAGTATGCTTGAAAGATATTATTCATCAGATTCATAAAATTTGTAGAGCATTGGTAAGCCTGAAGGGTAACACGATGAATTCATAGTGTCATACCTTTTTCTAAAAGTAGTCTTATGAATATCTTCCTCTTTTATTCTCAATTGATGGTATCCTAGATTGAAGATCAATCTTAGAATAAACTGATGCTCCACGCATCTGATCAAAGAGATCATTAATTCTAAGGAGAGGATACCTATTTTTTATTGTGGATTTATTAAGCATTCGATAATCAATGCAAAGCCTAAGTGTTTCATCCTTATTCTTTACGAAGATGATCGGTGCACCCCAAGGAGAGACACCGGATCGATTAGTCCTTTTTAACAAGAGTTCATGAAGTTGTACATTCAAGTCAACTAGTTCTGTTGTTGTCATTATGTAGGGAGCCTTAAAATTGGTTCAATTCCTAGTTTGATGTCTATAGTGAAATCAAACTCTCTTTTAGGGGGAAGACAAGGTAGTTCTTTCAGAAATACATCACTGTTGTAATCACATAACAACGAGTGTTCTTCCATAAAATACTTACCTTCTTCACCAAAATCTATAATTTTTTACAGCATATAACATGCATCCTTTGTTTTTAGCTTTCTTAAGTTGTATTGTAGTGATTTTCAAACTGAAAAACCTCTTTTTACTCCATGAATTTATGCTATTTTTTATAGGTCATCAAGGCACTTAATTCACTTTTCTAGGAATTCTATAGTTGCTTTATGTTGAGCTAAATAATTTATGTCTATGACTATGTCATATGAGCCTAGAGGAGTTAGATATAGGTCAAATTTAGTGGTAAATCTTTGTAATTTGAGAGTTGTGCCAAATAGGCATTGTTTAATAGTGTGGACAACATTTGTTCCAACTGAACAATCCATGATTCTTTCATAAAACCAACTTTTATTTTAAGTTTAGATGTAAATTTGTTGAAATAAAACATTCAGTAGCACCAAGTATCAAATAAAATGGTTACAAGTAATCCATACAACTTACCTACAACTTCTATTAGTGTAGCTTTACTTTTCATCTTGCTTATCTATCACTGCAACATGAATATGATGCTATTGATTACCATCTTTCTTTCTTTGAGGAAATTTATTTTCATAATGATATAGACCACATATATTATAACCCCCAAATGGTCCTTTATTTTTAGTTTTGTTCTCATGGCCGGCTGTATTTTTAGTACATTCTTTTTGTTATTTACTCCAAGTCTTACCCACTCGTATTTTTCTTTCCATTTCTATTATTATTTCTATTTTTCCTGATAATTTTCTTCCAAGCATCCTTTTTAGGTGCCAAAGAGGATTAAACATTACCAGATATATTTTTCTTTCCTCTCTTTGTGTAGAAATAACCTAAAATTTTTGTTCTTGTTTGATTTCCTTCTCAAAGAAAACTTCCATATTTGATGGCCCATGGACATCAACTTCACCTCCTATCACCGGGTTTAACCCCATGATAAATTTCCTAATATGGAATTTTTCATCCATTTGATATTGAGGTACGTACTTGAGAAGATTTGGTAAACTTCTCCCAATACTCAGTCATTGTCATTTTCCTTGTGTTAATGTCTGAAACTTAGAGATCTTGTGATTATAATAGAGCTAGTGTATCCAACATTGTCTAATGTATGCCTTGAATTGATCCCATGTCAAAATTGCTTCATCCACTGCCATTTTTAACATTTTAGTTGTCCCATCATGAGGATGTTTCATTAGAGAGCTTATAGGATCCCCAAACTTCCTTAGTTTCTTCTAAGAAGTTCTTTATTACAAATTACTTCTCCATTTCAATGAGCCAATTCTCAACTCCATCACCCAAGATGGTACCATCAAAATTTGGTGGGCTGATCCTTTGACATCATTTGAAAGTTCAGCTACTAAATGATCCCTCTTGTTATACAGGTGGGTTAACTTTGTTAACGTTTATATTTGTATTAGCATTTTCATTAGCATGTGTTGTTGTTATTTTACATAAGATCTATAACATCACTATTTTTAGAATTTAGATGCTCATGTGATGCTTCTTCACCATCACTCTCTTGTCACTAAAATTTCCTAGGATATTCCATTGCAAAACAACCATTCTTTTTCTCATGTCTTGAAGGGAAGCAAGAATCTCATCGAGCTTCAACATTGTTGCAGCCTCAACATTCACATGTTGGTTATTCACAATGTTTGCTCTTATTCTAACCATTTTTTCTATTATAATATAATTTAAGTTTGTTTTAGCGTAAGGAATTAATAGGTGCAAGAGATGTAACCTTCAACTTCGATACAAAAATGTAACAAACACTTTCTAAACATCATAATTATGGTATTTTCTTTTGTTTCCCAAATTAAACATATGCCTTCAATGATTAAAATGTATAAAGTAACATTTAAATCCAGCAACTTATAATTATAATTCTTTAGATAACAAATCAATAAATCATGTGCATAATTTATGGGTCAACTAGATCCTACTCGATCCCCATTAAATTAATCTTTCGAGTTAGGATATAAAGTATACTCATTAGTGTCCTTCTCGGCATTGGTTTTACAAGTGTTTTTAAAAGTGTCTACTTAGGGTTCAATCATTCGAATCGCATCCGGCATTTTACACTTTAGTTAGAACTAGGTGAACATGATAGTGTAATGATATATAATACTTCAGCAAAAGTATATGATTCATACATTTCATGCTCTATTTCTAGACTACACATTGTCTTTGAAACATGTCCCATCACCATGTCACTTAGTTCCATTATCATAATTGAATCATTTGTTTAAGTTAATCAAATTCAAGTTACACACATGATATAAAACTTGTTCATCTAGTAAGATGAAGCACACTGTGCCAACTTAGGTTTCCTATGGGAGAGAAATATCTCACATAACAAATTACATCATCACATGATCAATTTTTCCCCATAGCCAACATAAGTTAGTACAGAGGAACTAGACGAACTTGATAGACAACCTTCACATTATAGCACAACTCAATGCTTATTGATTACGACACACACACAATGAATGAAGCACAAGGTAAAAATAAGGGATAATTTTTGCATGGCAATATTCATGAATTAATTGCATCATTCAATGAACACCGCACTACATCATCCATTTGAATTTGGCCTACCAAGTACCATGTATTAGGTTTTTTTAATAACTATTTAGCTCATAGAATTAGTTTTATGACATATTTATATTTCATAACACAATGATATTCATCACATTAATTATTCGATCCTAAGGTCTAAACTTAATTTTAATAATTATTTGTAATCAAATTCCATAATTTTTTTTTATGTATGTTTAGTAAGCATTTTAAGATGATTAGGAAAAAGCTACATTATTTACATAGTCACTAACTTATTTAAATTACGACATTGTCTATATAGCTACTTAAAGTACAAAACTATCAAACTCATCATCGCATGTACTACAATCATTTATATACATTAAGTTTACATACTTATGGTTAAATAATAAGTGAATCGTTAATCATTTATCATCATACAATATTTGTAATGCCCCGTGTGATGTTTCCCCAGTCCCTGGCATGACAACCTTGTTGCTAAGCCTGGGAGACTGGTGTGCATGTGCTTTCGTTGACCGTTGTTGACCGTGTCCAGGTCGCAGTGAAGATTTTTCACCTTCCCTCTCCTTCTTGCCTGTCGGGTCGTTGTCGACACCCCAAACTGTGGACCTCGTAGCATCATGGATGGTTATCCGGTTAAAGGGAAATCTGGTTCTCGGTTCGTCGAGTTACCTGGTCGTCGCCATTAATAGGATTAATAATTATTATCATTATTAAGCCATAAAATCTTTAAAATAATGTTAATAAGACTATTATAACTCTTATCTCCAACTTCGATTAGTCGCTTTTGTGTCGAAATTTTATCTCTGGTAATGGATTGACTTTAAGTTATATTTTATTTATTTGCCTACTTCGTTTTAGGGTTTTATGATGTTTTAGATTATATATATATATATATATATATATATATATATATATATATATATATATATATATAGATAAATAAATTTAAAAGAAATTAAAAATAAAATCAAAAGCCCGTAAAGGGGCGGATTAGGCAAAGTGGAGGAAGGTGAAAATTTCAAAAACGCAGCTTAGGGTTTTGTCTTTTTGGCTTTTGGAATGCGTTAGTTTTGGGCATGGGGCAGCTAACTCTGGGGCACAGAATCTTCTCGTAATGAGTTTGTTGAAGAGGCCTTGGAAACTATCAAGCAAATGCATTTGATGTGAATACAAATACTCCACAACCATTTTAGCATTCTCCCGTGCCGCACCACACACTCCCGCGTGGGAAAAAACAAGCATTAGAGAGAGGGATTTTGGTCGATGTTGTTACGTACACCAAAAGCTTAGGGGAAAGATTATGGACACTCATCAACACAAAATGGAGCAGGATTTTTGGTTTGTGTAGTTTCCACGTTGCGCTGTCCTCCAGCCCATGCCTGCACTACGTGGGCTCCCAAAGAAATAAAAAAAAAGTAGAGGAATTTTTCAGATGTCATAGCCACACGTGCCCTAGTAGATACGTAAAAACATGGAAGCATGTGAATTATTCGACTAAATGCAAGGAAGAAATGTAGTTCTGTGGACTGTAATGATAAGAAAGTTATGAAAAAAAAAGGACTCGTTTAAAAGGCGTCGAATTGTTTGATTTAATGCCTCAAATAAATGTTGTCTCATGGAATGCCATGATGGCAGCATATGCACAAAATGGATGTGTAGAAAAGGCACAAAACTGTTTGACAATATGCAATTCCAACATCCTTAGTGTTTGTGCCAAAATGGCAACGTAGGAACAGGTTATGGACGTCCATGATAGTCCAGAAGACCACATAATCGCCTTGAAGCTCGGTGGTTGTTCCTTCAAATGCAAACACCTAGTGTCTTCATGGACATATTTGCCATTTCTAGTATATCCCAGACTATGTTAAAATGGGCACTTTGAATCAAGTCGTATGGATATGGCCATTGCACGTAGTTTTAAATGCTTGGTTAGACCTGAATGCAAAGCCTGGACTTAGAGACAAAGCACATGAAGCATTTGAATTCTTGGTATACTTGGGATACATATAAAGTTAATCTTGTGTGTGTTCTCATCGGAAGATAACCTTTGGAAGCGGTTTGAGCCTCCGAGCCTGTTTTGAACGTTTTACATCTAGTGAGAAAATGAAAGAATAGAAAGTCATGGGACCTCGTAGGGTTACCAAATCACCCCGAAAACGTTTAAACACATGTAAATAATCTGTTTAAAACACTATAATGAAACTTTTTATGTATTATAACTTTTGACCAAAATGGTGTTTCTCTCTCTTACCTTCTATTTCTCTCTCCTGGGTTACAAAAAGAAGCAAAATGAAATGTAATGAATACATGTCTCTAAACCTTTTTGTTTCGATTGCTAATTGTAATTTTTATCTTATGTAAATGGGAAATTGAAAAATGATAATTATGATTGATTAGGGTGGATGCCATGCCAACGATTTATCGCTAATATCTTGCTCACGTGGGTTTTACAAGATGGAAGAATGATGACGAAAAAGGTGATGTGTAATTTAATTATTATTATTGTAATTTTTATAGGTCATTGTAAAATGAATAACCGTCTAATGTAGTCTCTTGTTACAAAAAATTTATAATTGAAATTTTTTAATATGCATGATATGTTAGTTTTAGGGATACTTAGGAAATGTGCATCTAATCACCGGTTCAATTTGTTTCTTAGTTGTGTATGGCAAAAAAAGGGTTTGATTTATACATAGTAAATTGAAATTGAAGTTAATATATTGTAGTACTTTCTCAGTAATCTATAAACAATTAAATTAATTACTGGGTTATCTCCTTACCTTGCAAACATAATAAAGAGTTTTAATGGGAACACTCAACCTTAATAAAATATTCATGCATAACTTGCCTGCATGTGTGATCCTTTTTACCATATAAGGAAATTAAGACCGTAGAACGAACTTAAGCTTTACACTCGATGGAACACTTTAGGTTAGGTAAATAAAACCCCTAGTTGGAGTTTACCATCATAGTCAATATGTTTAGCGACATGGTCATGAACCCATATTTTAGGAATGTCATGGTCCAACTTTATCCAGAGTATGCGGTTTCCTTCTAGTTTTGGTAATCGTGAGAAGAATGCCCTCTCTTCAGGTCCGACACTAGGTTGAGTGGTGAAGACCGCTTTGGAAGTCACCTTATGAGTCCTTGTTCGAAGGAACGACTAAACGGTGCTACCTTGGTTTCTATCAAAATAACATCTTGGTATCTTCTTGAAGGTGGTTTAGTATAAATATGTCCGCTTGCCTTAAAATCATATATAGTTGAGGCATAGATCATTAGGTGCATATTGGAATTAAACTAAACCCTAGTGGATTTTGTATGTTAACTTGTGGGTTGAAAAATATAATTTAACTCCTTGCATGCGAAATTGAGTTTAAGGATGTTGATTCTAGAGAACCTTAGAAAGTGAAATCTTGTCCCTTAATCCTCTTGTTATGTCATTTTGTGGCATTAAGGAATAAAGAATATTTCTTATGCGGATTCATGTAATACTAGGATATGGGATCTTCGTGAACACAGATCACTTATGTTCAGGTGTAGTTTATAATGCTCCTAGCCACGTGCTTCTTTAATATGTCAGACAAGTACTTTCATAACTCTTATGTTTAAAATGATAGTAATAATGAGACCCTAGTGCGACGCAAAAGTAAATCATATGAGAGTAAAACCAAAATTTGAGGTTAGGAATAATGTCACTGGGAGTCCTTATGACTTAATTTAAACATCTTCATGTGTTACAAAGAATATAAATTGCCTTGGTGTGACCAAACTTGAGAAAACAAAAGATATATAAATATAAATGGAAGTCCATAAGTTATTGAACTTTAACAACCATGGTAGCGAAATAACTATTCCGTGATCGATGGATGTTCTTGAAAAAAAAGCTATCTCGAATCTATGTCTTCCTTAATCCCAAGATTTCACCTTGACATCATGTTAGATTCACTTGTGTAGCAAGGGTAAATTTTAAACATTAAATAAATGTTTGAGAAGCACATTCTTAACATAAGAACAAGATAATTAAGTACTGTATATGTGATTTGAATTGTGCCAAATAAGCCAAGTAAGTTATGGAATTTTCCGTGATGCATAAAGGAAGCCAACCTAAATTGGTCAAACTGTAAATTAAAAATGGAATGAACTTAAGATTTTGTAGATGGAGAAAGGAGAAAACTATACTTGCACAATAATGTTCCTAGAATGATAATCGTAACTAAGATGCAATTAAAGAAATGATGTGTTGTGGGTTCGCCATTCCTGAAGTCATGTTTCTTGTGGTTGGGTCATTGCTAGTATTCGTTCATGTGGAAAAGTGTGGTATAAACAGGTATATGGTGTTGTCATGTGTCTATGTGATTTGATGACTGATGTAAGTATCGTATATGTTGTCGAGTTTTCCTACTTGGAGCCCTTATTGTGTTGTGTGTAGTGAGCAATGTAAGTAAAAAAAAAAAAATTATCCTGGTATTTTACTGTTGTATTTGGGTGTGTAAAATGTGGGCACAACATATGGTATCAAAGAAGAGGTTCATGCTCTTGAACCTCTGGGATGGATTGGAGTTGTGATGATTTTGCATGATAGTGATGGTGTTACATGATGGGTTGCATGATGGTGATGGTGTTTCATGATGGTGATAAATATTAGAAGAGTAATGTGTTTTAAGAGTGATGTGATCTATGTCATAATTGTGATAGTGTGAATGCACATGATGTGTATGTCACTTAGTGCACATTTGTTATCATGTTGATGTGCTAGGGATGGGAGTATTCTCTCTCCTTCATGTGGATTCTATGAAGAATTCATGTGTGAATTACTACTTGTGATGAGAGTATTGACTCTCCTTTTCGTGGATCCAATGAGGAATCCGTGTGTGATGTACCACCTTGTTTTGTGTGAAAGGAATGATATTGTGAATGGTAGAGTGTTGAAGCATTTTGACCTTATGTGATGTGAAGATGTATTGATGTATTGCATGAAGAGATTGATGTAAAGTGAATTGCAGTTTATCGTGATGTCATCACCGTATTGTGATTAGTTGTGTGCTTCATCGTGTTGTTTTGCAATTGACTATATGCCGTAATGTTAGACATTGTGTTCCTCATACGTATAATTCTTGTAATATGTGATGGTTCAGTATGATTTAGGGGCATATGGGAGTATGATCCCTAGTGTACAGTGATTTCACTTTGGGTGCAGGATGTGGTAATGTGATGTATCGTAACCCGTGAAAGTAGTGATTGTGTTATACCCTGTATATATAAACCATGTGTAATACGTTATGGTTGTTGTGTGTGAATTACCATTGTGTTAGTGATGTAGTTATGTGTATGTCATGGACCCTACACTAGATGACCCTAAGGGGATAAACTGTCAAGAGTGTATGTGTGGAGAGAGGAGGCGTGGACCAAGTTTTCATAATCTTGAGCCGAGTATGAGTGAGGAAGTGGAGTCTTATATAGACTGAAAACCCACTTCTATCTATTTAGTATACTTCGAGCTTGCTCAATATATTATGGGTGCACACCACCTTAGGCTCAACTTATGCAACCTTGTGTCCCCTTCTCTTTCCTATTGGATTGTTCATTGAATAATCCTATGTGACTTTGACTATGTTGATCCTTGTGGGAGTTTGGAGTTATGATTCAGAAGAGATGATGATAGATACATTATTTGATATACTCATTTTGGTTACATGTATATTTCTACGAGATGATGCTCTTTGTTTGAGTGCCAACAACTCGATGAGTACCCCTTTGGTGGTGGTATGAGGCCACATAGTGATTGTAATGTGATATTTTCTCAATACGTATTTTACTCGTAAATTAATCTTTCTCTTTTGTTGTTAGAACCAACCATTTTCTTGATTGACATGTTCTTATATTTTGGGCATTTATTTGATTGTTGCACTAACATTTGGATTTTTCACTAACCTAGGCTAATTAGCCATTTGTTTTTCTTGGTTTTAAAACTCTCTTTTCATATTTGAAAGTTTTGTAGCCTAGCCCAAGGCTTTTGATTTTCCACTTGGCATTTGAATGGATTATTATGTTGGTTCTAATGTCGTAATGTGTTGGATTACGGTCATGGGATTAACCATGGAGTGGTTGAACCTATGGACCCACTTTCGTCAGATGGGGGTACGCGCCCCAAGGAGTTACATATAACTAGTGGGTTGTTGAACCATGAGTTATTATGTCACTTGTGTTGGGGGTGACGGGGCTCTATGTGCCTAGGGCCATAGGGTGACCCGGCCTCATTTAAAAGGAGAAAGGAGACGACCCTCTATGGTTGAGTGACTTGTTATGCTTTATGGAACTCTATGGTTGAGTGACCTGCTATTCTTGATGGGGCTCTATGGTTGAGTGACTCAGCTTGGTTTTGACACTATGTTTCTTTCTCTTTGGGAGGTATATGGAGATTATCTGGTGATGCTTTGGGGAGGTATATGGAGTTGTATTCTATTGCTTTTGGAGATATCTAGAGTTGTTTCGTGATGCCTTGTGATGTGTGGAGATTGGTATAGTGAGTTATGTGTACCTTGTGAGCCTTTTTGACACCTTGGTTATGTTTGAGGCTTGACTCTCCTCTTGGTTGGTATGGACTATTGGATATTGTCTTGGCACTATGTTGGTGTAGTCATGGATTTTTGGGGCTTGTGATACCCATTGTATATGTATCAACGTGTTGATTCTGTTTGTTAGTCATATGTGTGTACTAGATCTATGTCTAGGGCGTAATTGTTGGAAATTAATTGTTATGTGGTCTACTTGTTGTCACTCCATGGTTGGTGAAACCCTTGTGATGTGTTACGGTCGTGAAAGTATGTAAAAGTATGCTTGTGAAAATTAGGTGTTGTGTATAACCCTGGTAGGGTGTTGTGACTGTAGTTCATGATGGGAACCCACATGAATGAATAAACTAAAATTCGATAAAAATGAAATTTTAAAGGACTTGAATTAAGAATAATGTTAATGGAAAGAGATTAATGAAATAATGAATGAGAGAGAACTGCCAATCTTCACAGAACCTTGAAAGTTGAAATTTCAACCAATTGTTCCTAGGGCCACCCCGTGACCGTGCCTTTATGTCTGAAATCTTAACCCTAGCACGTGCCTTCACCTTATTCGTTCCTTGTTGTTTATCATTTCTCCTTCTTCATTGTATGTCACATCGAGGATGATGCTTTCTTAAGGGGAGGAGGATGTAATGCCCCGTGTGATGTTTCCCAGTCCCTGGCATGATGACCTTGTTGCTAAGCCTGGGAGACTGTGTGTGTGCTTTCGTTGACCGTTATTGACCATGTCCAGGTCGCAGTGAAGATTTTTCACCTTCCCTCTCCTTCTTGTTTGTCGGGTCATTGTCGACACCCCAAACTGTGACCCGTAGCGTCATGGATGGTTTATCGGTTAAAGGGAAATCTGGTTCTCGGTTCATCGAGTTACTTGGTCGTCGCCATTAATAAGATTAATAATTATTATCATTATTAAGCCATAAAATCTTTAAAATAATGTTAATAATACTATTATAACTCTTATCGCCGACTTCGATCAGTCGCTTTTGTGTCAAAATTTTATCTCTGGTAATGGATTGACTTTAAGTTATATTTTATTTATTTGTCTACTTTGTTTTAGGGTTTTATGACGTTTTATATATATATATATATATATATATATATATATATATATATATATATATATATATATAAATTTAAAAGGAATTAAAAATAAAATCAAAGCCCGTAAAGGGACGGATTAGGAAAAGTTGAGGAAGGTGAAAAAGTTCAAAAACGCAGTTAGGGTTTTGTCTTTTTGGATTTTGGAATGAGTTAGTTTTGGGCATGGGGCTGGCTTGGGGGCAGGAATCTACTCAGAATGAGTTTGTTGAAGAGGCCTTGGAAACTATCAAGAAAATGCAGTTGATGCACGTATAGCTAGACTCCACAACCGTTTCAGCATTCTCCCAGGCCACGCCACACACTCCTGCGTGGGAAAAAACAAGCATTGGAGAGAGGGATTTTGGTCAGATGTTGTTGCAGATGCCAAAAGCTTAGGGGACAGAGTATGGACACTCATCAAAACAAAATGGAGGAGGATTTTTGGTCTGTGTAGCCACGTTTCCAAAGTGTCCTCCCAGCTGCACCTAGACCTACGTGGGCTCCCAACAAATTAAAAAAAAGAGGAACTTTGTCAGATGTTGCAGTCGCACGTGCCCTAGTAGATACTTATGTAAAAATGTGGAAGCATGCGAACTGTTCGACTAAATGCAGGGAAGAAATGTAGTTCCAGGGACTGCAATGATAGCAGGTTATGCAAAAAAATGGGTCTTGTTTAAAAGGCATGGAACTGTTTGATTTAATGCCTCAAAGAAATGTTGTCTCATGGAATGCCATGATGGCAGCATATGCACAAAATGGATGTGTAGAAAAGGCACAAAACTGTTTGACAATATGCAATTCCAACATCCTTAGTGTTTGTGCCAAAATGGCAACGTAGGAGTAGGTTATGGACATCCATGATAGTCCAGAAGACCACATAATCACCTTGAAGCTTGGTGGTTGTTCCTTCAAATGCAAACACCTAGTGTCTTCATGGACATATTTTCCATTGCTAGTATATCCCAGACTATGTTAAAATGGGTGCTTTGAATCAAGTCGTATGGATATGGCCATTGCACGTAGTTGTAAATGCTTGGTTAGACCTGAATGCAAAGCCTGGACTTAGAGACAAAGCACATGAAGCATTTGACAAAGTTCCTCCAAGAAATAAACATCAGATTAGCCCACGTGGATAGTTGAAATTTCATGCAAGGATATGCACATAATGGATCTATTTAAAAGGTTTTAGAAACACACAAGAAACTACTTATTCTGTTGGAAAACTTCAAGTGATTGGGAAGTTGGTGTGACGTGGTGGAGGTTAGATCTAGGCTCGTGAATCGGTTTGCGAAGTGCCCAAGCAAGATGCTGAACCAAAGCCTGCGGCTTCGACCGACTTTGTTTTCCAGGCATGGTTATTCTTCCCTTACCTCTCATAATTCTCTTGTTTTAGTTCTCTTTTGCAACTAAATATAATTTTAAATTATTAGATTTTCAATACAGTTAAATGTCCCTTCAACTCATTGCAAAACAATAAAGTGTCATGTCGTAACTCTCGAAGTCTTTTTAACTCATCTACTTTAAACCATGAACTATCACCCTCACTTAGAGATGATTTAGAAAAATCTTACCCTTCTTGATCACTCCAATATCATTTTATCGACCAGACGAATTTGACTCCCCATTGATAAAGTTGACCTTCTCTTTGTTTTAAATAGTTAAATTTTACAATTTTTGGAGACTCACCAAGTACCCTTCGTAACTCTAGAAATGAGATGTGAAGTTTCATTCATGTACCTTGGTATACAAGGAGTCACCTTGACCTTTGGTTTGACCCGAAATGAACATATGACATCCTTTTGATGCTCTTATAGGAGCCCTGTTACACCGGTTCACAACAATAGAGAGTTGTTAAAACTAGAAAGTTGTCTTTCGTTTTGGACCACCATTTGAAACCCGGAAAGAGAAATCACGTTCCGTCTTCGTAAACCTATAGTGTTTATACTAGAAAACTACATGGAACATTCAAGTATAGGAAATAGCACTTTTAGGATAGTTTGGCGAAGCCGTTTTGTAGGCCTCTAGTCACGCGGTTTGACAAGGTTAAAATGGTCCAATTTTGTCTTGTCACTCCAGAAAACTTGTCACCGTTTGAAACATGGTTTTCTAGTTCTCGATCCGTTGACTCGATGAATTCTCTTTATATAGAGGAACTAGTAGGAGATGTCTCGTTGCGTGCTTCTCCATCAAACATCATTATGGACACTTGATTTTTCGGGTGCTCGAGCTAACTTTTTTCATTTTACAACCGGGTGAACTACGACCAAAGTGGCCCCGTGAGAACTAACCGCCAAACGTAAACCGTTCACTCTTTTTTAATTCCATCGATTGCTTATGAATTCTTGGTATACCTAGGGATACATAGAAAGTTAATCTTGGTGTGTGTGCTCATCGGAAGATAACCTTTGGAAGCAGTTTCGAGCCTCCGAGCCGTTTTGAACGTTTTACATCTAGTGAGAAAATGAAAGAATAGAAAGTCGGGACCTCGTAGGGTTGCCAAATCACCCCAAAACATTTAAACACATGTAAATAATTGTTTAAAACACTATAATGAAACTTGTTGTGTGTATTAGAACTTTTACCAAAATGGTGTTTTCTCTCTCTTCCCTTCTCTTTCTCTCTCCTGGGTTACAAAAGAAGCAAAATGAAATGTAATGAATACATGTTTCTAAACATTTTTGTTTCGATTGCAAATTGTAATTTTTATCTTATGTAAATGGGAAACTGAAAAATGATAATTATGATTGATTAGGGTGGATGCCATGCCAGTGATTTATTGTTGATATCTTGCTCACGTGGGTTTTGCAGGATGGAAGAATGACGATGAAAAAGGTGATGTGTAATTTAATTATTATTATTGTAATTTTTATAGGTCATTGTAAAATGAATAACTGTCTAATGTAGTCTCTTGTTATAGAAAATTTATAATTGAAATTTGTTAATATGCATGATATGCTAGTTTAGGGATACTTAGGAAATGTGCATCTAATCATCGGTTCAATTTGTTTCTTAGTTGTGTATGGCAAAAAAAAAGGGTTTGATTTATACATAGTAAATTGAAATTGAAGTTAATATATTGTAGTACTTTCTCAGTAATCTATAAATGATTAAATTAATTATTGGGTTATCTCCTTACCTTGCAAACATAATAAAGAGTTTTAATGGGAACACTCAACCTTAATAAAATATTCATGCATAACTTGCCTGCATGTGTGATCCTTTTTACCATATAAGGAAATTAAGACCGTAGAACAAACTTAAGCTTTGCACTCGATGGAACACTTTAGGTTAGGTAAATAAAACCCTAGTTGGAGTTTACCGTCATAGTCAATATGTTTAGCGACATGGTCGTGAACCCATATTTTAGGAATGTCATGGTCCAACTTTATCCAGAGTATGCGGTTTCCTTCTAGTTTTGGTAATCATGAGAAGAATGCCCTCTCTTTAGGTTTGACACCAGGTTGAGTGGTGAAGACCACTTTGGAAGTCACCTTATGAGTCCTTGTTCGAAGGAATGACTAAATAGTGCTACCTTAGTTTCTATCAAAATAACATCTTGGTATCTTCTTGAAGGTGGTTTAGTATAAATATGTCCGCTTGCCTTAAAATCATATATAGTTGAGGCGTAGATCATTAGGTGCATATTGGAATTAAACTAAACCCTAGTGGATTTTGTATGTTAACTTGTGGGTAGAAAACTATAATTTAACTCCTTGCATGCGAAATTGAGTTTAAAGATGTTGATTCTAGAGAACCTTAGAAAGTGAAATCTTGTCCCTCAATCCCTTGTTATGTCATTTTGTGGCATTAAGGAATAAAGAATATTTCTTATGCGGATTCATGCAATACTAGGATATGGGATCTTCATGAACACATATCACTTGTGTTCATGTGTAGTTTATAATGCTCCTAGCCATGTGCTTCTTTAATATGTCAGAAAAGTACTTCATAACTCTCATGTGTTTAAAATGATAGTAATAATGAGACCCTAGTGTGACGTAAAAGTAAGTCATATGAGAGTAAAACAAAAATTTGAGGTTAGGAATAATGTCATTGGGAGTCCTTATGAATTAAATTAAACATCTTCATGTGTTACAAAGAATATAAATTGCCTTGGTGTGACCAAACTTCGAGAAAAAAAAAGATATATAAATATAAATGGAAGTCCATAAGTTATTGAACTTTAACAACCATGGTAGCAAGATAACTATTCCGTGATCGATGGATGTTCTTGGAAAAAAAAGCTATCTCGAATCTATGTCTTCCTTAATCCCAAGATTTCACCTTGACATCATGTTAGATTCACTTGTGTAGCAAGGGTAAATTTTAAACATTAAATAAATGTTTGAGAAGCATATTCTTAACATAAGAACAAGATAATTAAGTACTATATATGTGATTTGAATTGTGCCAAATAAGCTAGTAAGTTATGGAAATTTATGTGATGCATAAAGGAAGCCAACCTAAATTGGTTGAACTGTAAATTAAAAATGGAATGAACTTAAGATTTTGTAGATGGAGAAAGGAGAAAACTATACTTGCACAATAATGTTCTAGAATGATAATCGTAACTAAGATGTAATTAAAGAAGTGATGTATTGTGGGTTCACCGTTCCTGAAGTCATGTTTCTTATGGTTGTGTCATTGATAGTATTCGTTCATGTGGAAAAGTGTGGTTTAAATAGGTATATGGTGTTGTCATGTGTCTATGTGATTTGATGAGTGATGTAAGTATCGTATATGTTGTCGAGTTTTCCTACTTGGAGCCCCTTACCGTGTTGTGTGTAGTGAGCAATGTAAGTCAAAAAAAAATTATCTGGTATTTTACTTGTTGTATTTGGGTGTTTTAAAATGTGGGCACAACAATATTACAAACATAATACTATTTTAATTAATAAACCAAATTCATTATTATAATAGATTGTATCTTATATCCTTCTTATAGATTTAGTTCATTTTATAAAATTAAAGCCAATAAACTAAGGATATTATTCACTCATAGTCCATTGTTCAACTCAAAAATACTTCTTATCATGAAATCAAATTGATTAATTAAATCACAATCACATTCTAATAGATACATGAATCAATAAATTTTATAAACACAATCATCAATATTACAATAATATTAAAAACTTGAATACAACTTCATTTTCCTTCCAAAAATGATACAAAATCTCAAAGGCCATAATTCCTTTAAAAAATTAAATTAGCGAATTACAAGCTTATTTTTACAATAGTCAAGTAAAGAATACATCTTTTAATCATAACAATAAGAATTCAACATAGCCATAAAAAATCATCCACTAGATAAGATCTAAACTTTACCATCTATAAAAATGTTAGGCAAATGTCAGTTCAAAAGAACTGGCATGAAAAAGTATACCATCTTATCTTTACAATTTATAGCACTAAAATATTTCAATGAATCATAATCCAACTAAATAATATAATTTTAAATCCTTTAAGATAATAACTCATCATTGTTTTTTCTGTTACTTCATGACCATATGAGAAACATCTAATTTTCCAACTCAAATCATTTAAGAGAATAATTGATTACTAATGAGATATCAATTATGAATATCAATTCCAAAAATATATCAACTTTGTCATTTATACCCAAATAGGGTTATATAATAATGTTCAACAAGTATCAACTATACACTAAAACATCCATACTTGTTTATGTCATCATCGTATATTAATAATAAGAATAAACTAATAGCTATACAAACCATACACTCTTCATTTTGAGATCAAATAACTAATTGCAAAAGAGAAGAGTACAATAATACTCAAGTCACATCATAATATTTATAATATTAAGAGTCTTTTTCGATAAGATGATAATTAAATTATACAAAATTAATAACTTAATATTATCAACTACAAACTTTATCAATAACTAATAATTTATAAAAATACATTATTCTTTCATAAGAAATAATAGTTTAAGCGAAGTTTTTAATAATATTAATTTATTAATCGGTGGTACTTAATCTTCATTAGTTACCTTAACTTATCCATATAGACCTTAATCTATCCAATATACCATTAAGTATTCCAACCATACAAGCTAACCAAATGCATTACTACTCACATAGGGAGTGATACGACCAAACCTAAGTATAGGCTACATGATTATTCCTATGGACCGATTCCATACTTTCTCTATGCACCTAAACCATTATAGTGACGGATCTAATGAATCATTATAAACCAATATTATAACCATTCAATAAATAGTGAACTATAATCCAAGCACATGTTGCATCGACCACTTTGAGTGGTCTAAAAGATTTAATAAAGATAAAAATAGAATGATTGAACCTACCATACACCCCATTGACCTTAGAAAACAACTCAATCCACAATATATAAAAAAATACCACGAGACTCAATACCATTAGGTGACCAAATCTCATATTCATCATAATACAACTATTTAAACTCAAATTCAAAAGTTTTTACATATAAACAAGAGAAGTGAAATTATTTCCAAGTTCACACCCAAAATGCGTGCTATGTATGTAAAAGAAACTAAGGTAAGCCAAAAAAAACCTTGCTTAAAAGGCAAAAAAGCATTAAGGGGAAGGGAGCATTGCACAATGTTGATTGATGATATATACAAAAACCGACCTCCTTAGACTCCATTTGCCTTGGGAAGGCGAAGACTAGGCATGATTACAATATTGCCGCCTTCGGGGCCATCGAGGAGTTCATCGAGGGTCATGCCAAGAGTGTTTCAAATCTTAAATAAAGCGCTTTGGGGCAATGATAAAGAGAGAAAAAGAACCAGAGAGGAGCTTGATAAGACGGATGCCGCTTAGATCGGCGTTGGGCATGTTTCATGCTTGGAAAAAGTGAAGAAAAAGTATTGATCAAGCGCCAAGAAGTAGTCTGGATACTTTATGCTTTTTATTGTTTTTCATCAAGTTTTTGTCGCTTTTGTTGTGCGTTATTTTGCTATTTAGTCTCGAAAGCTTCGGGCTATGTTGTTTTTTTGTAACTTTTGAGCTACATGCGCCTACTTGCTCCTCTCTCTTATTACGGCTTTTAGCCTTATTTTGTATTCAAGGGTATAGTCCCTTTCAAAAATATTTCCAATATTAAAAAAAAACTATGATTTCGATGACATCATAGTCATTTCCATGTACATTAAATAAACATAACCCTAAAGTTAGAATTCAACCAGAGGTGAGGTGGGTTTTCAACATCCACTCAAACATTTTTAATCAAAATGTCTAGAAGTGAAACTAATGTTCAACCATAGTATACGAGCTTGAGATTGATATTATATCCACATTCTTGATTTATACATCACGCAGCATAAACACAAAAAGAAAGCCGTCGAATGTATTGAAATTTTAAAATGCAGATAGCCTAACCCTTCAAACCATGTCCAAAATTATGAACAAAAACAAAAAAAATAGGCTGTTGGTTATAGATATTGAGCTTGAATTTAAGACCCTCGCAGTCATTTTATACATCCTAAACTAGGCACTAAGGCTATATAAAATTATTGTGAGGGTCTTAAATTCAAGCTCAATATCTATAACCTGCAACCTATCGATTTTTGTTTTTGTTCATAATTTTGGACATGGTTTGAAGGGTTAAGCTATCTACATTTTAAAATTTCAATACATGTGACGGTTTCTTTTGTGTTTATGCACGTAATGTATAAATCAAAAATGTGGATATAATATCAAGCTCAAGCTCATATATTTATGGTTGAACATTATGTTCACTTGCTAGAACATTTTCATTAAAAATGTTTGATTGGATTGTTGAAAACCCACGCCACCTCTCTGGGTTGATTCTAACATTTTAGGGGTTATGGTTTATTTAATGTACATGGAAATGACTATGACGTCATCAATTTGTTCTTACCTGTAGTTAGTTTCCATTACATGGTATGCATTTTGGGTGTGAACCCGGAAAGAATTTAACTTCTCTCGTTTATATGTAAAAATTTTTTGAATTTGAGTTTAAATAGTTGTATTATGATGAATATGCAACATGGTGGCCTAATGGTATTGAGTCCGTGGTATTTTTATATATTGTAGACCGAGTTGTTTTCAAGGTCAATGGGCTGTATGGTAGGTTCAACTATTCTATTTTTATCTTTATTTAATCTTTCAGACCACTCAAAGTGGTTGATGCGGCTTGTGCTTAGATTATATTTCACTATATATTGAATGGTTATAATATTGGTTTATAATTATTCATTCCAACAAAGTGACTATAATGGTTTAGGTGCATAGAGAAATTATGGAATCGGTCCATAGGAATAACCCTATAGCCTATACTTAGGTTTGGTCGTATCACTCCCCTATGCAAGCGGTAATGCATTTGGTTAGCTTGTATGGTTGGAATACTTAATGGTATATTGAATGGATTAAGGTCTATTTGGATAAATTAAGGGCGATGAAGATTAAGTACCACCGATTAATAAATTAATATTATTAAAAACACTCGCTTGCTTAAACTATTATTTCTTATGAAGGAATAATGTATTTTTATGAATTATTAGTTTTTATAAAGTTTATAGTTGATAATATTATGTTATTAATTTAATATAATTTAATTATCATCTTATCAAAAAAGAGTCTTAATATTATAAATATTATGATGTGACTTGAGTATTATTGTACTCTTCTCTTTGCAATCAGTTATGTGATCTCAAAATGAAGAGTGTATGGTTTGTATAGCTATTAGTTGATTCGTATTATTAATATACAATGATGACATAAACAAGTATGGATGGTTTAGTGTATAGTTAATACTTGTTTAACATTTTTATATAACCCTGTTTGGGTATAAATGACAAAGTCGATATTTTTTTGGAATTGATATTCATAATTGATATCTGTTAGTAATCTGAATTATTCTCTTAAATGATTTGAGTTGGAAAATCATATGTTTCTTATATGTTCATGAAACAAATTAAAAGAACAATGATGAGTTATTATCTTAAATGATATCAAATTATATTATTTAGTTGGATTATGATACATTGAAATATTTTAGTGCTATAAATTGTAAAGATAAGATGGTATACTTTTTCATGCCAATTCTTTTGAGCTGAAATTTTCCTTACATTTTTAAAGATGGTAGAGTTTAGATCTTATTTGGCGGATGATTTTTTATGGCTACGTTGAATTCTCATTGATATAATTAAAAGATGTATTCTTTACTTGACTATTGTAAAAGTAAGCTTGTACTTGGCTGATTTAAGTTTTTAAAGGACTTATGACCTTTGAGATTTTGTATCATTTTGGAAAGGATAATAAAGTTGTATTCAAGTTTTTAATATTATTGTAATATTGATCATGGGCATTTATAACATTTATTCGATTCATGTATCTATTAGAATGTGATTTTGATTGAATTAATCAATCGATTTCATGATAAGAAGTATTTTTGAGTTGAACAAGGGACTATGAGTGAATAATATCCTTAGTTTATTCGCTTTAATTTTATAAAATGAACTAAAGCTATAGTAAGGATATAAGATACAATCTATTATAATAATGAATATGGTTTATTAATTAAAATAGTATTATGTTTGGAATATTGTAAGATGATAAATGATTAACGATTCATTTATTATTTAACCATAAGTATGTAAAATTAATGTATATAAATTATTGTATTACATGTAATGATGAATTTGATAGTTATGTACTTAAGAAGTTATAACGACAATGTCGTAATTTAAATAAGTTAGTGAATATGTAAATAATGTAGATTGCTGCTCTAATCATCTAAAAATTCTTAATAAACATACATAAAAGAACTCATTGAATTTGATTACGAATAATTATCAAAATTAATTTTAGACCTTAGGATAAAATAATAAATGCGATGAATATCATTTCGTTATGAAAATATAAATATGTCGTAAAACTAATTCTATGAGCTAAATAGTTACAAAAACCTAATACATGGCACTTGGTAGGACAAATTCAAATGAATGATGTAGTGTGGTGTTCTTTGAATGATGTAATTCATTCAATGAATACCGCCATACAACAATTATTCCTTATTTTTACCTCACACTTCATTCATTTTGCTTGCCATAATCAATAATCACCGAGTTGTGCTATAATGTGAAGGTTTCTTGTCTAGTTCGGTCTAGTTCCTATGTACTAACTTATGTTGGCTATGAGGAAGAAATTGATCATGTGATGATGCAATTCGTTATGTGAGATATTTCTCTCCCATATGAAACCTAAGTTAGCACAATTGTGCTTCATCCTACTTGGATGAACAAGTTTTATATCATGTACGTAACTTGAATTTGATTAACTCAAACAAATTATTCAATTTTGATAATAGAACTAAGTGACATGGTGATGGGACATGTTTCAAAGATAATGTGTAGTCTAGAAATAGAGCATGAAATGTATGAATCATATACTTTTTTTTAAGTATTATATGTCATTACACTATCAAGTTTACCTAGTTGTAACTAAAGTGTAAAATTCTAGATGCGATTCGAATGATTGAACCCCAGGTAGACAATTTTAAAAACACTTGTAAAATCAATGCCGAGAAGGGTACTAATGAGTATACTTTATATATTGACTCGATAAATTACTTTAATGGGGGATCGAATAGGATCTAGTTTACCCGTAAATTATGCACATGCTTTATTGATTTGTTATCTGAAGAATTATAATTACAAGTTTCTGGATTTATATGTGATTTTATAAATTTTAATAATTGAAGGAATATGGTTAATTTTGGAAACAAAAGAAAATCCCGTAATTATGATTTTTAGAAAGTGGTTGTTACATTTTGGTATCAAATTTGAAGGTTACATCTCAGACCTCTTAAGTCCTTATGCTAACACAAATTTAAATTTTTTTATAATAGAAAAAATGGTTAGAATAAGAGGAAACATTGTGAATAACCAACCTGTGAATGTTGAGGCTGCAACAACATAGAAGCTCGATGCAATTCTAGCTACCTTTCAAGACATGAGTAAAAGAATGGTTGTTTTGTAATAGCATATCCTAGGAAATTTTAGTGACAAGAAATTGATGGTGAAGAAGCATCACATGATCATCTAAATTATACAAAAAAGTGATGTTATAGATTTGAATGTAGCAAATAACAACATTGCTAATGAAAATGCTAATACCAAATCTAAATGTTAAAAAATTTAACCAACTTGATAACAAGAGGGCTTGTTTGGTAGCTAAACTTTCAAATGATGTCAAAAGGATCAGCCCACAAAATGTTTATGGTACCACCTTGGATGATGGATTTGAGAATTGGCTCATCGAAATGAGGAAGTAATTTGCAATAAGGAACTTCTTAGAAGAAACTAAGGAAGTTTGGGGATCCTATAAGATCTCTAATGAAACATCCTCATGATGGGACAACCGAAAGGTTAAAACTGGAAGTGGATGAAGCAAGTTTGACTTGGGATCAGTTCAAGTCATACATTAAACAATGTTGGATACCCTAGCTCTATTATAATAAGAAGATCTCTAAGTTTGAGACATTAACACAAGGAAAATGACAATGAATGAGTATTGGGAGAAGTTTACCAAGATGCTCAAGTACGCACCTTAGTATCAAATGGATGAAAAATTCCAGATTAGGAAATTTATCATGGGGTTAAACTTAGTGATAGGAGTTGAAGTTGACATACATGGGCCATCAACTATGGAATTTTTATTTGATAAGGCAATCAAACAAGAACAAAAAAAAAAGGTTATTTATACTCACATAGAGGAGAAGAAAAATAAACCGGTAATTTTCAATCCTATTTGGCACCTAAAAAGTATACTTGGTAGAAAATTATCGGGAAAAATAGAAATAGTAATAGAAATGGAAAGAAAAATACAGTGGGTAAGACGGAGTAAATAACAAAAATAATGGACTAAAAATACAAACCACCATGAGAACACAACTGAAAATAAAGGACCATTTGGGGGTTGTCATATCTGTGGTCTATATCATTATAAAAATAAATTTCCTCAAAGAAAGAAATATGGAAACTAGTAGCATCATATTCATGTTGTAGTGATAGACAAGCAAGATGAAAAGCAAGCTACACCAATAGAAGTTGTAGGTAAGTTGTATGGATTACCTGTAACCATTTTATTTGATACTGGTGCTACTAAATGTTTTATTTCAACAAAATTTGCATCTAAACTTAAAATAAAAGTTATTTTTATGAAAGAATCATAGATTGTTTAGTTTGTAATAAATTTTTTCCAACTATTAAACAATTCCTATTTGGCACAACTCTCGAATTACCAAGATTTACCACTAAATTTGACCTATATCTAACTCCCTAGGCTCATATGACATAGTCATAGGCATAAATTGGTTAGCTCAACATAAGGAAACTGTAGATTGCCTAGAAAAGTGAACTAAGTGCCTTAATGACCTATCTAAAATAACATAAATTCATGGAGTAAAAAGAGGTTTTTTAGTTTGAAAATCCTTGCAATACAACTTAAGAAAGCTAAAAACAAAGGCTGTGTGTTATATGTTGTAAAAATTACAGATTTTGGTGAAGAAGGTAAGGATTTTATGGAAGAAAACCCATTTTTATGTGAGTACAATTATGTATTTCCCAAAGAACTACCTGGTCTTCCCCTTAAAAGAGAGTTTGATTTCACAATAGACATCAAACTAGGAACCGAACCAACTTTTAAAGCACCCTACATAATGACAACAACAGGACTAGTTGACTTGAATGTATAATTTCATGAAATCTTGACAAAAGGACTAATCAGATGAGTGTCTCTCCTTGGGGTGCACCGATCATCTTTGTAAAGAAGAAGGATGGAACACTTAGGCTTTGCATTGACTATCGAATGCTTAATAAAGTCACAATCAAAAATAGATATCCTCTACTTAGAATTAATGATCTCTTTGATCAGATGCATGGAGCATCAGTTCATTCCAAGATTGATATTTGATCAGGATACCATTAGTTGAGAATAAAAGAGGAAGATATTCATAACACTGCTTTTAGAAAAAGGTATGACACTATTAATTCACCGTGTTACCCTTCGCACTTACCAATGTTCCGACAAATTTTATGAATATGATGAATAATATCTTTCAAGCATACTTGGAAAAGTTCATGCTAGTATTTTTAGATGATATCCTCATTTATTGGAAAATCATTGAAGAGCATGATGAACATATTTGAGTTATCTTAGATGTGTTAAAGAAGAGGAAACTATACGATAGAATTTCTAAGTCTTCATTTTTATCAAAAATAAGTGCAATTTCTTGGCAATATCATTAATAAATATGAATTTTTGTAGATCCATCAAAAATTACAGTGATAACTAAATGCCAATACCTAAAAATGTGCATGAAGTTAGAAGCTTTGTGGGATTGGCTGGATATTATAGGAAATTGGTGAAAATTTTCTCAAGAGTTTCAGCCCAATTACCGCATGCCCGTAAGAAAGAAAAGAATTTTGTATGGTCTAAAAACTGTGAAAATGCTTTTAATTTTTTGAAATAAAAATTGATTCAGAACCTGTATTAAATGTTTTGGATCCTAATGAGAACTTTATAGTTGTAATAGATGCCTCTAGTGAAGGTTTAGGTGGCATTTTACTGAAAAATGATCATGTAATCACTTTTGAAAGAAGAAACTCAAGGTACATGAGCTGAATTTCGCTCCCCATGACTTAGAGCTTATTACTATTGTGCATGCATTGCAAGTATGAAGACATTACCTTTTGGGAAATCCCTTTGAACTAAAAATAGAACATCTTAGGCTAAAATACATCTTCACTCAGCTAAACTTAAATGCAAGATAGTGAAGATGGTTAGATTTTTTATCACAATATGAATTTGATATCAACTATATAAAAGGTAAGGAAAATAGAGTGGTAGATGCATTTATTTGTAGGAATCATATTCAAGCCCTTATCACTTTGAGAACGCAATTCAAGGATGACATTAAGAAAGTAATGTTGGTTTATTCTTATTATCAGCAATGGAAAGCATTGCTTGTTGCAAATCCAAATGATATGAGATATAAAGGATTCCATTTTGATAATGAAGGAGCCTTATATTTATAAAATAGAGTTTACATACCTTTAGAGAATGACTAATGAAAAAGTGAAAAGGAATTTCACAATGCTCCTTATTTTGGAAACCCTTGGAGTGACTAAGATGCTTGTTGATGCAAAACAAAATTAGTTTTGGAAAGGGATGAAGAAGGATATAGTGAACTATGTATCACATTTCTTGGAATGCTAGTGATTTAATGATGAAAATTTGCATCCACAGAATTGGTGTACCCTCATAGCATTATGCACTATAAATGACAGGTAATTAGTATGGATTCTTTGCAAGGAATTCCTATGTCAAGGAACAAACATGACGTAATTATGATTGTAGTTTACAAGTATAAAAATGGCTCATTTCATACCAAGGAATTTGAAAGAAAATTCACCCATGCTTGTAATAGGTTTTGTGCATGATATTTTCATATTGCATGGTGTACTAGAACTAATAATTTTAGATAGAGATCCTATGATGACTTCTCATTTATGGAAAACATTAAATACCGCTTTAGGGAAATGTTGAATTTTAGTTTTGTGTATCATCAAAAAATAGATGGATAGAATGAAAGGGTAAATCAAGTGTTGGAAGACATTCTCAGAATGTACTACATGGATCAGCAAAGTACAAATGGGAAGAATACCTTCCATTAGTTGAGTTTTCTTACAATAACACTTATCAATCCTCACTGAAAATGGATCCTTTTGAGGCCTTGTATGGACATAAGTGTAGAACACCTATTATTTGGGACAATGTGGAAGATAGAGAAGTTATAGGACCTAAAATTTAACTAAATTTGAACAACAAGTTAAAATCATTTGAGAATGATTGAAAGAGGTTCTTTGATAGACCAAAAAAGCTACGCTGATTTAAAAAGAGTTGATAGAAAATTTGAACAAGGAGATAAATTTTTCTAAGGTTTAATCATAGGAAAAATTCAATTTTTTTGGAAAGGAAGCCAAACTATCACCTCACTATGTTGGACCCTTTGAGATTATCGAAATAATCAACACTCTAACATATTGTCTACCGTTTCCTCCCGCACCATCCAAGTTGCATAATGCTTTTCATATCTATTTTCTTAAAAATTATGTATCATATTTATCACATGTGCTTAATCATAACACTTTATAGGTTCTAGATCTGGGTGTCATCATAGTTGAACCAATAAGAGTTCTGGAAAATCATAAGCTGAACTTGCAAAATAGAGAAATAAGTTAGTGTAAGGTCTAATGGGACCAATTTTATGAAGAAAGTGCTACTTGGGAGAATTTGAAAGAAATGAGAAATTATTTTTTTCATGTTTATTTGAGTGATAAACATGAGGATTTGATATTTAAAACTATAATTCTAATATTTCATTGATTAAGTGACTAGAAAAATTCCTAAAATTTTGTTGTTTTAAGAAAAACTTTGTAAAATATGGTTGTTACAACCGATAAATTTATTGTTATAGTTCTTAAAATGGATTAATTATAAGCTTTAGTTATGATATTCTAATTTTATGATATTTTTGGGTGTGAAATTTCATCTACTTAATCTGATTTCTATGAGTGATATCAATTAATCATCGGGATGATGATACTCGGGGAGATGTATGTCATACCCTGTTAAGTCTATGTTAGATTAATAGATATTTTGTTAGCTTTAGGTGAAATAGTGATTTATTATCAAGCTTAATTTGATTGGATGACTATTTAAACAATATGTTTATTATTTTATCATGACCAGTTTCAATATTTGAAATTTTAATCATGATGGCTTGATTTATATTTGTAAGGTTGTCTCTTGGTTGATCTTTTACTTATGTACTAATTTACATTTTGAAGCGTGTGCAATTAGTAAATCTTACAATCCTTGTATGGTTGATTAAATTTTGTGATGAGACTTGTTGGCAAACAAAGGTATAATAATCGGCTTCTATTTAAAAATGTTATTTTAAAAGCCTGTAAGAGGCACTCATATTAGTGTTGATTGGTTCATAAAACAATTATAAATTTTGTTTTATCGACAAAGAAGTACACATATATATGTATGTACATGAGTACACACACACACACACATATAAGAAATAATATATGTTGGAAAATGTGTGTGTGGTGTGTATATGCCGCACATGTGTGCGTGTGTGTGTGTGTAGATATATGCATATATATTAATTTCAATAATATTATATTGAATTATGTTTTAATATATGTATAGGGCCTTAATAAGGTTGATCCATATTCGAATGGAAATGCAAATGTAATTTTATTTTTTTATGGGTTGGGGTTGTCCAACTCAACCAAGCCCCACCCGACCTCGAATCAAGCTATTCATTGTTAAGCCACATGAGCTAATATTTTATTAATTAGAAAACACACATTAGTTGTTGTGTTAGGGTTTTGTTTAATTTTTTATCTCGTCCATTGGATGATAGATAATCACCTAAACAAATGGAAGGGATTGTAAGGTAGTTGGAAGGGAAACACTAAAGTTGGTATACAAAAATTTAGCAGGTGGAATTGGTGATGAAGTTGGAAGGAGAATGGATAGTCTCATTTAATGGAATATATTAGGCTCTGTAGCCTTAAGAGAAGTAGGAAGATTCTCAAGGAAGTCACACCGAACTAAGTGATTATTTGGTCTTTCATTTTGATGTTGCTCTTCTTTTCGCTTGTCATGTGAGCTCTGCATATAAAAATTTCATGGTTATTTTGGGGCATAATATTAGACTCGTATGTTAAAATTAACTCTAGTTTGTTGAGAAGATTATATAGTCGATGTTATAGATTTTATCGGGATCTTGTGTTGATTTGAAGTTCTTCATCTACTTGGTTTTGTGTGAATTTTTGATGATATATAGTGTATTACTGGTTCTCTATTTGTTTGATGCACCAAATTTAGCAGGAACTTGACAAGGTCATAACTTGAGCTCCAGGTGTCTGTTTGAGTCCATTTTTTTAAACCACTTTTTTCAATGAGAAAAACGTAGAGGAAATCAGCCCTATCACCTGGGGAAAGTTTTTGACACCTTTTTGGGCCCTAAATCTGCCATCTTAGGGCCAAAAATTAGGATTAAAGTTATAGAACTTTCGGTTTTTTCCTATTTTTGGGCATTACTTAATTTTAGTCTAATAGTTGCATTATGAGTTAGAAGGTTGGAAATTCCTCTAATTTAGGGATGTAGAAGATGTGTGAAAATTTTTGTGCCCGTATGAATAAGCATGCAAACTTACTAAGAATAGTAGGTTCTAGTAAATTGCTAAAAATAGTAATTTCTGCCACTTAGAATAGATTTAGTCAGAGTTAGTTAGAGTTTACTTGGCAACTCGAGTTTGGTTTTGTTTTCCTATTTAGGAAACATTGTAATTCATTATTCAAGAAGGAAGAAGGGGATGTATTTTCTTTGGAGTTCATATTATTTACAATAAATCAAGTTGGTTAGAATTTGGCTACATTATTATTGGGGCATAATATTAGACTCGTATGTTAAAATTAACTCTAGTTTGTTGAGGAGATTATATATATAGATTTTATCGGGATCTTGTGTTGATTTGAAGCTCTTCATCTGCTTGGTTTTGTGTGAAATATTTCGAGTATTTAAGGGAAGAACATAAAGTAGATTCATCCTTCAGTAAATTTATTACAAAGCTTGAAATCATTTCTTGTTCATCTTTATGATTTATAGCTTAATATATTTCAATGTAAATGGAGAAAAATTGGTTTCCCTTATGTTTTATCATTTTCTTCGGTTTGGGTATGTCTAGATATTGTTCGAAAGCCATGGTTGAATGTAAACTAGATTTGATGACTTTGTCTATGAACGTCTATGTATTTAAATGAAAATATGTTTTTAAACTTGTGTATAGTTGGGATATATATTGATTGTTTGTTTAAAATAACATTATTAATGTGAATATGATTATGGGTATCACACAAACTATGATTGAAAGCTTGCATGTTCTTGTGAGTATTGTTTAATTACTTGTGTATTGTTTTATTTTCGTTTATTACAATTAAACTGGGTGGGGTTGTTTAAGTACCTAGTTTAGAAATTTGTATAAAATGGTCTGTGATGGTCTTAAATTTAAGATCAAGATTGATAAACATGTACCCTATCATTTTATGTTTTCTATTTATCATTTTGGACATGGTTTGTAGGGTTGGCTATATGAATTTTCACATTTCGATACCGATTATAGTTGGTTTCTTTTGTGTTTATGCACAAGTGATATAAATCGACCCTATGGATATAAAATCTAGCTCAAGCTCATATAATTGTGGTTGAACATTATTTTCACCTATTATATGTTTTGATTAAAAATGTGGGAGTGGAGTGTTGAAAACCCAACTCGTCCTCTAATCGGATTCTAACCGTATAAGGGTTTATGGTTTATTGAATGTGCATCGCTATGACTACAATGTCGTTGATTTGGTCTTATATGTAGTTATTTTCTATTACATGACACGTATTTGAGTGTGAACCTATAAGGATCTTCACCGCTCTTGTTTAAATGCAAAAACTATTTGAATCGACTTTAAAAAGTTTCATTATGATGAATATGTAACTTGGTCACCTACTAGTATTGGTTCTAAGTTATTCTTATATTTTTGGAGTGAGATATTTTCTCATGTCGATGGGGTGTATGGTAGGTTCAACCATTCTATTTTTCTATTTATTTAATCTTTCGAGACCACTCTGGTTGATGCAAGCCTATGCATGGATTATAGTTGCTATATATTAAACGGTTATAATCTTGTCTTATAATGATTCATTCAAACTACATGAATGTAATAGTTTAGGTCCATAGAGAAATTATGGACTCATTCCATAGGAATAATCATGTAGCATATACTTAGGCTTGGTCGTATCATTCCCTATGTGATTTGTAATGCATTTGGTTAGCTCACATGGTTGGAATACTTAACGGTATATTGGATCGATGAAGATTAAGTACCACTTTGATTAATAAATTAATATTATTAAAAATAGTGCTTAAACTATTATTTCTTATGAACGAATAATGTATTTTTATAAGTGATTAGTTTTCGATAAAGTTTATGGTTGATAATATTAAGTTATTAAATTTGCATAATTTAATTATTATCTTATCGAAATAGACTCTTAATATTATAAATATTAATATTTGACTTGATTATTATTATACTCTTCTATTTTTCAATTAGTTATGTGATCTCGAAATGAAGAGTGTGTGGTTTTATGGTTGTTACTTGATTCATATACGATGATGATATAAACAAGTATGGATGTTTTAATGTATAGTTAATACTTGTTTAATGTTTTTATATAACTCTATTAGGGTATAAATGACATAGTGGATATGTTTTTGGAATTTATATTCATAATTGATAGATTTTAGTAATATGGATTATTCTCTTAAACAATTTGAGTAAGAAAATCATATGTTTCTTCTAATGTTATGAAAGAAAATAAAATAACAATGATGAGTTGTTTTCTTACAGGATTTCAGATTATATGATTTATTTAAATTATGATTCATTGAATAATTTTTGATATAAATTATAAAGATAAGATGGAAGAATTTTTAATGCTAGTTTACCAAAAAAATTACAGATGAAAAAGTTTAGATCTTATCTAGCGGATGATTTGTTATGGCTATGTTGAATTCATATTGTTATGATTAAAAGATGTATTCTTTACTTGAGATTTATAAAAGCAAGTTTGTGCTTTGCTGATTTAATTATTTAAAGGCATTATGGCCTTTGAGATTTTGTATCATTTTTGGAAAGGAAAATAAAAGTTGTATTCAAGTTTTGAATATTATTGTAATATTGATCATGGTTGTTTATAACATTTATTCAGATTCGTGTATCTGTTAGAATGTGATTGTGATTGAATTAATCAATCTGATTTCATGATAAGAACTATTTTTGAGTTGAATAATGGACTATGAGTGAATAATATCCTTAGTGTATTAGCTTTAATTTTATAAAATGAACTAAAGCTATAGTAAGGATATAAGATACAATCTATTATAAAAATGAATGTGGTTTGTTATTTTATAGTTGTATGTTTGGACTATTGTATGATGATAAATCATTAATGATTCATTTATTATTTAACCATAAGTATGTAAACTTAATGTATATAAATGATTGTATTACATGAAATGATGAGTTTAATAGTTTTGTACTTAAGGAATTATAATGAAAATGTCGTAATTTAAATAAAATTCGTTAGGGATTGCGTAAATAATGTATCTTGTTGCCCTAATCATTTTAAATGCTTAATCAATGTACATAAATAAACTTATGGAATTTGATTATGAAGATTTATCAAAACTAAGTTGTGGACCTTATGATCAAATAATTAATGTGATGAATATCATTGTGTTATGAAATATAAATCTGTCATAAAACTAATTCAATGAGGTGAATAGTTACGATAAACCCAATAAAGGTACTTGGCTAGATAAATTCGGATGGTTGTTATAGTGTAGATTTCATCAAATGATGTGGGTCATTCAATGAATACTACCATACAATAGTTATCCTAAGTTATCTCTCGAGATTAATTTATTGTGAATGTCATAATCAATAAGGAATAAAGTTATGCTATAATGAAAAGGTCATCTATTTAGTTTGGTCTAGTTCCTCTATACAAACTCATGCTAGCTATGGGGAAGAAATTGATCGTGTGACGATGCAATTCATTCCATGAGCTCTTTCTCTCCCATACGAAACATAATTTGGCATGGTCATGCTTCATCCTACTTGATGAAAAAAATTGTGTCATGTGCATAGCTTGAATTTGATTAACTTAAAGAAATTATTGAATTCTAATAACAAAACCAAGTAACATGGTGGTGGGACATGTTTCAAAGATAATGTGTAGTCTAGAAATAGAGAAAGTAATGTATGACTCATAAAATTTGGCTCAAGTAGTATATTTCATTACATCTCAAGCTCACTTAGTTCTAACTAAAGTGTTAGATGTAGGATGGGATTCGAATGATTGAACCCCGACGACACTTTGAAAAAAACTTGTAAAATCAATGCCGAGAAGGGAACTAATGAGTATAGTTTGTATACGATTCAAAATATTACTTTAATGGGGGATTGAGAAGGATCTAGTTGACCCATAAATTGTGTTCATGCTTTATACATTTGTTATCTAAAGAATTATAATTATAAGTTGTTAGATTTAAATTGTAGTTTGTACATATAAATCATTTAAGGAATATGTTTAATTTGGTAAACAAAAAAAATCCCATAATTATGATGTTTGGAAAGTGGTTGGTACATGACACTTGTGAAAATAAGGACTAGACCTATGACAAAACAAAGATACGTGGCCAAATGTTATTATTTCATACTTCATAGTGCAAACCATAAAGACTTAAGTTAAAAATGAACACAAGTGGAGCCTTTCTAATGGCTCACTTCTTACAAGTCTCGAAAAAATACTAATAAAGCAAAAAATTAAGTGAATTAAATATTTCCTATTGGATCGATTTCGTAAACGAAGGAGGAAAGCTAACACAAGTCGATAACGTGAAAATGTGGAATGTCATTATTGTCTCATGTTTCATAATTTACAAGAAAAAGACATAAGCAAATCCACTGGCACTTAATGATTGGATTGGGTAGCGCAAAAGACAAATATAATAAAAATAAATCTAATTATTGTCGAACGGACTTAGAATATCCGAACTAAATGTACCTAAATAAACTGTTTCATATCCAAAAAACAAAAAAATAATAGCGGCTATAAATGAAATTGAAAAATTGAAACAAACATGCTCATGATGGATTTAAACCATAAACGATCAAAAACAACCGCAAAATCATTAATTTATGCATACATATGCCGAAACACGAGCTAAATAGTCAAATAATCAATATTTCACTAATATTTAACAAACTACTTAGGTTGGAATTGGAATTTAAAACATGATTAGCTTGAAGAGGACTCAAGAACTTTAAGGGCTTTGCAGATCCGTACATAAACTTAAAGCTTCTTCACCTCTTCAAATTAAAATCTTCCAAATCAATCATGTGTTACACACGTATAATCACCTTCTCTGATACCATGTTAGGGAAATGATGGGAATATATAATTAACAAAGTTAAAATCCACAATTAAAATCCCTAAGATTATAGATTATGATGTGCAGTTAAAGTCATCAGAGCTTTTATCTTATTATAAATTACAAATTACATACTTTGTAATTACATGAGGTGAAAGAAAACAATACGAAAGTAAAAGAGATAAAGTACACCAAATTTAGAGTGGGGAAACCTAAAGGAAAAACCCTAGTGAATAAAGCATTTTCTATATTAAGAATTATCAAACACTTCTATCTAGCACTTCCGCTTCACGCCACAATCTCACAAAAATAATTAAATACCTATGTCTCACAATTTTACGATTCAATTATCATAGAATATGATGTAACATCTATATGATATGATCACCTATATCAATCCTATGAGGGATCATCCTATATATATATAGGATGAATCAATCACACCATTTCACTCTTAATTATGAAAGACTGATATAATAAATTTTAATAAATAAACTTTATGACAAAGAGTGTGAAGTGGTGGTCCACCAAAAGGTATCTCCACTCGACATTATCAACCCCAAAACATAAAACCCATTTATTTAATCTAATTCTAAACATAATAGCAAGAAGAAAGTAAGATATTCATGTCCGTGATCCCTAAAAGCCTCCACAATTTCTTCATTATTCATGTAACTCGAACTGTAAGAAATTACCAATCTCAAAAATAGATAAAGCTTTTGATTCCTTTCACCTAAATACCAAAATTTATCAATTAACAAAATATTCTCTAAACTCACGAAACCATGTATGCACATCTCTCCACATAACTTAAAACTATCCAAACAATCAAAATGAACTCATGCATGGATCACTCGACGGAGCTACAAGAAATTGAAAAACCAAAAATGAAAACCCCAACATTACATCCCTTAGCTTTCCTCGACAATCTTCATGGTTCTCAATATTTCATTAACTACACATTACTCCTCTGTAAATAACATAGTACCATGTAAGTGGATCTTATAATTTTTTCAATGCCTCCTAATTTTAAGTTTGGAGTCTCGAGTATATTCAAAAAACAACAACAACAACAACAATAAAAAAAATGAATGGCTTGCATGGTGATCGATAAAAGGAATGATCAAACCGCCATGCAACTTGATCAAGATTTATTTAAATGAAAGTAAAAATTAATCACATGTTTGTTGACCAATTTAAGATATAACAACTATTAATCCCTTATTTACACCTCTAATGGGGTAAAATAACTAAGAAAACATTAGGATATAATTCCATATGCACGGTGAGGTCGAGGCCATGAAAAAAAATGCTTGTATACATTTTTCAATGGTTTTCTTAGACAATGAATGCATCTAAAATATGGTCCAAGACCTAAGGAAATCAAGAATCAATCAACCATAATAAAGTTTCCCCCTTTACACCTTGAGCTAGGACCACTCAATACTTATTCTTAATATGTGAATATCAATATAATACGTATCAATTTAATGCCCACCTTCATGGTCTTAGACCATAGTAATTAACAACTTTATTCATATGGTTTAATTTAGATTAATTTAAATGACCAAGCTCTCATTTTCATTTAGACACTTTTAAACGTAATAATAACCTTACTTTGAATAGAAAGTATCTTGGAAAACATATCAATGATATTCACAACCATGTTGTACCTTTATGAAACCACAATTTTACCTATTCCATTCGAGGGTCATCATCTTGTTATTGGCCAATGACCTTCATCATTATAAAAAATTCAATAGCTTATAAATTTTGTAGTTATCTAGATATATTGCAGCTTATATAAATCCATTACAATATGAAATCATTATTTCCAACAAGAATAATAAACTATCAATATCGAAGTCATGTATAATAATAAGGTAAATCAATTAATAATGGATTCATCTCATTTATCAAGGGTACACCTCAATATTCATTATAGCTATATAAATATAATAGTTATAACAACTAAGAAAGGTACCCAATATCTTTGAATTATTATTCCCATCCAAGTTAATAACATTTATCATATAATATAGAATGGTGCAATACATTATTCGTTATTGATACTACAATCAAGTACCAAAAACATCACACACGAAACAATAAGTACATAGAAACATTAGAGACAAATAGGAATATATCATAAATTATGAGCATTAAAAAATGCCATAGTGTGGTTGTATATGTAACTACATGTGAATGCGTACATCCTATTCAGGATAACACATGTTCATGTGGCTATATAAAAAACTATTCAATAGAGCTTATTTTCTAGATCTCGTAACCTGCTCTCCATCTTACAACTTATTCCTAATGAAAAACAAGTTGAAATTGTAGGATGTGACATAAACAATCTATTAAATGCAAATGCAATGAGTGAACTCAAACATGTTATCTCAATACAATATGATATATCTCAAAATAACTTATTAGGATTTCGTTGTTGGATGTAATCAAACAAGTGATCAACTGCTAACATAAGGAGTGAAATAAACTAATTCAACTCAATACAAAGTATGATATAGCTCAAAACAAGATATTTGGAGTTTTTTTGTTGGTCGTAGATTAAACAAGTGATCAAATGCTGATGTAATGAGTGAATCAAACAAGTTAACTCAATGCAAGTATGGTATAGCGTAAAACAAGTTATGAGAAATCATACTCTTGTTTTTTAATTGATTCAATGTATTGATGTTGAAGCAGTGTGAAAGTATGGTTTCTTTGGTGTGTATTAGATTTATGTATTGTGGAATATGACCTAGAATTTCAAATTTATAGCAAAAAAATTTATAGAATCCAAGTTGAATGAAAAGGAATACAATAAACTAAATTTTTTTAAAATAACAAAAAAGCATGTTTGTGGAATATTTTGGCTTGAGAGGGAAAATACATTTGGAAGAACCAACATTTTTTACATCATGTAATAAGTAGAATGTTGTGGAATGGGTGAATGCAAGCTCTTATCACTCCATATGGATGTGTCTTTTGATATATCGAGTCTTGATATACAAAATTTGTATGGGGAAAATAGTGGTATAGGGAACCCTTAGAATACTAGAAGAGACTCACCAATTCTTACTAACCTACTTTGCAGTGAATCAACATGTCTAAGGAAGCTTTATGAAAATGTGGAAGGTGATGTGGGAATATAAATGTGTATGGTTTCCTTATTACTCCTCAAAATATTTATAGGGATGATTCCTAAACTTTTTTTTATAACTATCTTAGTTGTTACTCGTAATATTCCTAGAGTAATAGTCCCAATCACGACAACATTACCTGTAAGTGGGGACCAGAGGAGAGGTAGATACCTAACACTTTTTGAAACTAGGTCTCAAGCGTAATTCAAATACAAATGTAGTTGTGTGTGGTAACGAATTCCACATCACCAATATAACATAGGTGGTGATGAAATTAACTTCCACTATGTGGTAATACAAATTATGAGGTTATTAACAACAAAGTTCTTTCCAACTTGAAATAAAATAAAAAGAAGAAAATGATAGTTTACCTTAATCATGATAGGTTTTTTTGGTTATTTTTTTAGCAATTGTCATACATTTTTTTACCAAGGTAATCCTACAGAAAGTGTTAGAAAATTGGTTATTTTGTTTGATAAATTTTGAGGTGATGTAGTCTTATGTGAAAGAAATTACTAGTTTATCCTAAAAATATTATATTAGAATAAAAATGGATAGTAAATTATTGTGGCTATTTTTATTTTCAAGATCACCCAAAAGCGCAAGAAAAGAGCATACACAACCAACAATCGAACAAATATTAAGAATGTGAAGAAATCAAGTAATGATGAATATAATAGTTAAAGATGAAAAAAAATCTAGATTAAATGAAGTGATTTAATTGAGCTATTTATAATGAAAGAACTAGTTAGCATAAAGTAGTAATTCAAATTTTTAAATTTCTATTTGATCGAGGATCCTACGAGAAAACATTAGAAGATTTGATTTGATAAATTTCTTGGCGATATAGTCCTACATGAAAGAAGTTAGTAGTCTATCTTAAAGATGGAAGATTAGAAGAAAAATGGATGGTAAAAATCATGGTTATTTATTGATTTTCCAGATTTCCTGAAAGATCAAGAAAAGAGCATACATAGCCAATAATCAGAAAAATATTATAAAATGAAAAGAAATCAAGTAATGATCAAGATAATAGTTAAAGATGAAAACCCAAGCTAGATTAAATGAAGTCATTTATAATGAAATAATTAGCTAGCCCAAAATTTTGATTCAAATTTTAAATTGTTATTTGATCGAGGATCTTACAAAAAATGTTAGAAGTTTTATTTTGTTGTTTGATAAATTTATGATGTGATCCTCATGAAATAAGTTGGTAGTTTATCCTACAGATAGAAGATTAGAAGAAAAATAAATGACGTGTCATTTTTAAATTTTCTAGATCACTCAAAGAAAAAGAATAAAGCATACACGATTATGGTCAGAAAATAACTATTAGAAATACAAATAAAATCTAGCAATTGATCAAGATTACAGGCTTAGAGAAATGAAGCTAAATGAAATAAAGCGTACATTGATTAATTAAACTAATTGCAATGAAATAATTAGTTATCATTAGATATGGACAAGATCATACACATGATTGCGGTGTGCAATTAGCCTCATAAAAAAATGACAACAAAATGTTAGCCAAAAATCGCTACAAAGAATTAGTAGATATCATTAAAAAGATTAAATGTCGAGAAAAGGTAGAAAGAAGAGAAATAAAATGACTAAGATCATCCAATAATCTTATAAATGAAAGTGCAATAATTAAACCATTATCAACAACAAGGAAACAATCAAATAATGAGCAATACGATTATTTAAGAAAATGGAGTGGGTGAAATTAAAATATACAAGCAAGATTAACTAGATTAATGGATAAAATGATGAAAGATAACATGAAGGAGAAATCAAAACGATAGGTCATGGGTGTGGATGTCGAAAAGTTGAATGTGAAGAAATTTTGTTTTATTCGGTGGGGCCTAGTGGCCTCTAGTTTTCAAAATTGGATTAGAATGTAGAGAAAGTTAAAAAAAAACATGGTATACAAGACTATTTTAGTGAGATAAGGTCATGCAAGATCAATAATAGAATTTTCACCGCACAAAATGCAACAAAAATGATCTTGAAAAAATAATTCTAATATCGATATGTGTCGATAAAAGAAAAATAAATCTATTTCATAAAATTAAATTTGAAGAGCGTTAATAAGAGCACAAAAATCTAAAAGAACCAACTAAAAATAATAGGTTAGCCTAGATTTTTAATTTACAATGAGTATACGTAAATTAAACTAATGGAAATGGGAAGTAAATTTGAAGATTATATTAAAAAGGAGACCCATAAATGATAAAATGTGAATGAAGTAGGATAATGAATACTAATGAAAATGGGTAATGTCAACTTATATAGGATGGCATCGGGATGGAAGAATTGGATGCATGTAAAATGAAAAACTAAAAGGGGAGTGGGAAGTTAGAACCTAGGTATCTACCTCACCTCCGGTCCCCACTTACAGTAATGCTTTGTCGTGATTGGGACTATTACTCTTGGAATACTACGAGTAAAAAATAAGATAGTTATAACAACAAAGTCTAGGAATCATCCCTATAAATATTTTGAGGAGTAATAAGGACACCATACACATTTTCATTCTCCCACATCACCTTCCACATTTTCATAAAGCCTTCCTTAGACATGGCGATTCACTACGAAGTAGGTTAGTAAGAATTGGTGAGACTCTTCTAGTATTCTAAGGGTTCCCCATACCACTACTGTCCCCATACAAACTTTATATATCAAGACTACGATATATCAAAAGACACATCCATCTGGAGTGATAAGAGATTTCCTTCACCCATTCCACAACAACTTGGTTCTTCCAAATGTATTTTCCCTCTCGAGCCAAAATATTCCACAAACATGATTGTTTTTATTTTAAAAAAGTTAGTTTATTGTATTACTTTTCATTCAATTTTAATTCTATAAATGTTTTTTTTATAAATTTCAAATTCTAGGTCATGATCCAAAATATATAAATCTAATACACACCAAAGAAATCATACTTTCACATTGCTTCAACATCAATACATCAATCAATCACAAAACAAGAGTATGATTCCTCAAAGCTTTTTTGAGCTATACCATACTTGTATTGAGTTAACTTGTTTGATTTCACTCATAACATCAGCACTTGATCACTCGTTTAATCTACATCCAATAAAAATTCCACATTTCTTGTTTTGAGCTATATCATAATGTATTGAGTTGAATTGTTTTATTTCAATGCTTATGTTAGCACTTGATCACTTGTTTTAGTTACATCTAACAACGAAATCCTAATAAGTTGGTTTGAGATATATCATATTGTATTGAGATAACATGTTTGTGTTCACTCATTGCATTTGCATTTAATAGATTGTTTATGTCACATCCTACAATTTCGACCTGTTTTGTCATTAGGAATAAGTTGTGAGATGGAGAGTGGATTACGAGATCTAGAAAATAAGCTCTATTGAATAGTTGTATATGCACCCACATGAACATGTGTTATCCTAAATAGGATGTACGCATTCACGCATAGTTACATATACAACCACATTATGACATTTTTTCTAATGCTCATAACACGCTCAACATTTATGATATATTCCTATTCGTCTTTGATGTTTCTATGTACTTATTGTTTTGTGTGTGATGTTTTGGTACTTGATGCGTATAAGACGTAATGAATAATGTATTGGACCATTGTATGTTATATGATAAATGTTATTAACTTGGCTAGGAATAATGATTCAAGTATATTAGGTACCTTGCTTAGTTGTTATATATATATATATATTATATTTATATAGCTATAATGAATATTGAGGTGTACCCTTGATAAATGAGATGAATCCATTATTAAGTGATTTACCTTGTTATTTCACGACTTCGATATTGATAGTTTCCTATTCTTGTTGGAAATAATGATTTCATATTGTAATGGATTTATATAAGTTGCAATATATGGAGATAACTATAAAATTTATAAGATTCTAAATTTTTTATAATGATGAAGTTCATTACCCAACAACAAGATGATGACCCTCGAACGGAATGTAAATTTGTGGTTTCATAAAGGTATAGTTGTGAATATCATTCAAATACTTTTGCCAAGTAAGGTTATTATTATGTTTAAAAGTGTCTAAATGAAAATGAGAGCTTTGTCATTTAAATTAATATAAATTAAACAATATGAATAAAGTTGATAATTACTATGGTCTAAGACCATGCAGGTGGGCATTAAATTGATAGGTATTATATTGATCTTCGCATATTAAGAATAAGTATTGAGTGGTCCTAGATCAAGGTGCAAAGGGGGAAATTTTATTATGGTTCATTGATTCTTGATTTCCTTAGGTCTTGGACCATATTCGAGATGCATTGATTGTCTAAGTAAACCATTGAAAAGTTATCAAGCATTTTTTGTCATGGACTCGACCTCACCATGCATATGGAATTATAGCCTAATGTTTTCTTAGGTATTTTACCCCATTTGAGGTGGAAATAAGGGATTAATAATTGTTATATCTTAAATTGGTCAACCGACCCATGTGATTAGTTTGGTAATTTCATTTAATTAAATCTTGATCAAGTTGGATGGTGTTTTGATCATTCCTTTTATCGATCAACCATGCAAGTCATTGGTTTTATTATTATTATTATTATTATTTTGAATATACTAGAGACTCAACCTAAAATTAGGAGGCAGTGAAAAAATTAGAAGATTCACTTACATGGCATTATGTTATTTAGTGAGAGGACTAACCAAATGTACAATGAAAATCAACGTTAATGAAATATTGAGAACCATGAAGATTGTTGAGAAAGCTAAGGGATGTAATTTGGGGTTTTCATTTTTGGTTTTTCAATTTTGTGTAGCTCCATCAAGAGTGAGCCATGCATGAGTTCATTTTGAATGTATATATTTTTAAGTTATTTCGAAAGTTGTGAATACACATTTTATGTGAGTTTAGAGAATATTTTTTCAATTGAGAAACTTGGGTATTTAGGTGAAAGGAATAAAAAGTGTTATCTAGTTTTGAGATTGGGAATTTCTTCTGTTCGAGTTACGTGAATAATGAAGAAATTGTGGAGGCTTTGGGCATCACAGGACATGAATATCTTAATTTCTTCTTGCTATTATGTTTAGAATTAGATTAAATACATGGATTTATTTTTTGGGGTTGATAATGTCAAGTGGAAATACCTTTTGGTGGACCACCACTTCAAACTCTTTGTCTTAAAGTTTATTTATTAACATTTATTATATCAATATTTCATAGTTAAGAGTGAAATGGTGTGACCGCTCAACCATCCTAAATATATAGGATGATCCCTCGTAGGATTGATATAGGTGACCATATCATATAGATGTTACATCATATTCTATGATAATTGAATTGTCAAATTGTTAGAGATAGGTATTTAATTATTTTTGTGAGATCGAGAGAGCGAAGTGGAAGTCAAGCCCCGGAGAGTAAAAGTGTTTGTTAATTCTTAATATAGAAAATGCTTTATTCATTGGGGTTTTTTTCCTTCGGGTTTTCCCCCTCTAAATTTGGTGTTCTTTGTATCTTTTACTTTCCTATTATTTTCTTTCACTTCATATAATTACGATTTTATAACTCGTATGTAATTTGTAATCTATAATAAGCTACAAACTCTCATGACTTTAACTACACATGAAAAACAATGATCTTAGGGATTTTAATTGTGGATTTTAATTTTTTTAATTATATATTCCCATATTTTGGGGTTAACTCAGCATCCAGATTTCCTTTCCCTAACATGGTATTAGAGAAGATGATTATATGTCTACATGATTGATCTGGAAGCTTTTAATTTGAAGAGGTGAATAAGCTTTAAGTTTATGTACGGATCTGCAAAGCCCTTAAAGTTCTATAGTCCTCTTCGAAAGCTAATCAAGTTTTTAATTCCAATTCCAACCTAAATAGTGTTTTAAATATTAGTGAAATATTAATTATTTGACTATTTAGTTTTTGTTTGGGCATATGTATGCATAGATCAATGATTTTGCAATTATTTTTGGTTGTTTGGTTTAAATCCATTATGAGCATGTTTGTTTTAATTTTTTAGCGTCATTTATACCGCTATTATTTTTTATTTTTGGATATGAAACAATTTCTTTAGGTACATTTATTTAAGGAGATTCTAAGTCCATTCCAACAATAATTAGATTTATTTTATTATATTTGTCTTTTGCGCTATCAATCCAATCATTAAGTGCCGAGTGGTTTGAAGCTGTGTCTTTTTTCATTTTCCGTGAACCCCAAATTTAGTAAATTATGAACAATGAGACAATAATGACATTCCACATTTTCACGTTATCAAACTTGTGTTAGCTTTCCTCCATCATTTACGAAATCCGATCCAATAGGACATATTGAATTCACTTAATTTTTCACTTTTTTAGTATTTTTCAGACTTGTAAGAAGTGAGCCATTGAAAACGGCTCCACATGTGTTCATTTTCTCTTTAAGTCTTTATGGTTTGCAATGTGAAGTATGAAATAATAACATTTGGCCACATATCTTTGTTTTGTCATAGGTCCAGTCCTTAGTTTTCACAAGTGTCATGTACCAACAACTTTCCAAACATCAAAATTATGGGATTTGTTTTTGTTTACCAAATTAAACATATGCCTTAAATGATTTATATGTACAAACTATAATTTAAATCTAACAACTTATAATTACAATTCTTTAGATAACAAATGTATAAAGCATGAACACAATTTATGGGTCAGCTAGATCCTTCTCAATCCCCCATTAAAGCTCCATCCACATTTTTCAAATTTGAATGAGCTTTTGCTGGTTTAGTCCAATTTGAAAGCTTAATGCCGAGATTAATACCCTAATCCAATCTCACACAGAAGAACCCTCTTCGAGTCATTATATAAACCGTACTCATTAGTTCCCTTCTCGGCATTGATTTTACAAGTTTTTTTCAAAGTTTCTACCGCGGTTCAATCATTCGAATCCCATCTTACATTTAACACTTTAGTTAGAATTAAGTGAGCTTGATGTTTTTCACAGTGTAATGAAATATACTACTTCAGCCAAATTTTATGAGTCATACATTGCTTGCTCTATTTCTAAACTACACATTGCCTTTCAAACATCTCCCATCACCATGTTACTTGATTTACATGGGTTATAAGAATTCAATAATTTCATTAGGTTAATCAAATTCAAGTTACTCACATGATACAATTTTTTTCATCAAGTAGGATGAAGCATGACCATGCCAAATTAGGTTTCCTATGGGAGAGAAAGAGCTCACGGAATGACTTGCATCATCACACGATCAATTTCTTCCCGTAGCTAGCATAAGTTGGTATAGAGGAACTAGACCGAACTAGACAGATAACCTTTTAATTATAGCATAAATTTATCCTCCTTATTGATTATGACATGCACAATAAATGAATCTTAAGCGATAACTTAGGATAACTCTTGTATGGTAGTATTCATCGAATGACCCACATCATTTAATGAAAACTACGCACTACAACAACCATTTGAAGTTAAATCTAGCTAAGTACACGTGTATTGGGTTTATCATAACTATTCACCTCATTGAATTAGTTTTATGACAGATTTATATTTCATAACACAATCATATTCATCAAATTTATTATTCAATCATAAGGTCCACAACTTAGTGTTGATAAATGTTCATAATCAAATTCCATAAGTTTATTTATGTACATTGATTAAGAATTTTAAGATGATTAGGGTAACAAGATACATTATTTACACAATCCCTAACGAATTTTATTTAAATTATGACATTGTCATTATAATTGCTTAAGTACAAAACTATTAAACTCATCATTGCATGTAATACAATCATTTATATACATTAATTTTACATACTTATGGTTAAATAATAAATGAATCATTAATCATTTATCATCAAAAATATTCAAAACATACGCAATAAAATAATAATCCAAATTCATTATTATAATAGATTGTATCTTATATCCTTACTATATCTTTAGTTCATTTTATAAAATTAAAGCTAATAAACTAAGGATATTATTCACTCATACAGTCATTATACATTGTTCAACTCAAAAATACTTCTTATCATGAAATCGATTGATTAATTCAATCACAATCACATTCTAAAAGATACACGAATCTTAATAAATGTTATAAAATAAATATTCAATACTTGAATACAAATTTTATTTTCCTTTCCAAAAATGATACAAAATATCAAAGTGGCTATAATTCCTTTAAATAATTAAATTAGTGAAGCACAAGCTTGCTTTTATAAATCTCAAGTTAATAATACATATTTTAATTATATCAATAAGAATTCAACATAGACATAACAAATCATCCAATAGATAAGATCTAAAAAATTTCATCTATAAATTTTTTCGGTAAGCACCAATTTGAAAGAACTAGCATTAAAATTTTTACCATTTTATATTTATAATTTATATCACTAAAATTATTCAATGATTCATAATATAACTAAATAATATAATCGATATCCTATAAGAAAACAACTCATCATTGTTATTTTATTTTCTTTCATGACATTAGAAGAAACATATGATTTTCTAACTCAAATTGTTTAAGAGAATAATCCATATCACTAACATCTATCAATTATGAATATAAATTCTAAAAACATTTCCACTATGTCATTTATACCCAAATAGAGTTATATAAATAACATTAAACAAGTATTAACTATACATTAAAACATCCATACTTGTTTATATCATCATCGTATATTAATAATATGAATCAAGTAACAACCATAAAAGCCACACACTCTTCATTTCAAGATCACATAACTAATTGCAAAAGAGAAGAGTATAATAATAATCAAGTCAAATCTTAATATTTATAATATTAAGATTCTATTTAAATAAGATAATAATTCAATTATGAAAACTTAATAACTTAATATTATCAACCATAAACTTTATTGAAAACTAATCACTTATAAAATACATCAGGGGGTTGAATAACCCCAACAAACACAGAATAGTGAAGGATCTTAGAGTGAAAAATAAACTGGATATCTTTATGATTCAAGAAACTAAAATGAGTATGGAAAGATTTAGAGAAGTGGGAAGGTCTATTTGGAAAGAAAGTTGTTGGGAAGGGTGCAGCTCGTTAGGTGCTTCTGGAGGGGTTGTCACGCTTTGGGATCCTAGCATTGTGCATGGTATTCCTATTCTTTCTCACGAATCTGTCCTCTAAGAAATCTTGGTATGTTTCCAACATTTATGCTCCTAATCTTGTAAGTGAAAGAAGGAAATTGTGGCAAGATCTCACTAATTTCAGGAATTTATTCAAAGATAAAGACTGGATTATTGGTGGTGACTTCAATTCCCCCTTTCTCCGGGAAAAAAAAGGGGGCAATACCTCCTACACTGAGAGTATGGAGGATCTTGCAAATTTTCTTACAGTTAATGGTTTGGTGGATTTGGAGTTGGAAGGCTCTAAGTTTACCTGGGCAAATAGGTGAACTGGGACTGAGCTCATCCAAATCAGACTTGATAGGTTTGTTGTTAGTCACCTTTGTATGATCAATCAAATCTATTCTCTGAAGTCTCTCCCTAGAATTGGTTCTGATCATAACCCTATCCTCCTTAATCTTGGTTTAAATTTGGTCAAGAAGGCTAGACCTTTCAGATTTGAAAAGATATGGTTAGATCACCTTGATCTTCTCAACAAAATCCAAGAGTGGTGGAATATAGGGGTCTTTGGGGTTCATCGCCATGCACTCGATTACATAAATTAAAGCACCTCAAAGGTTGCCTCAAAAATTGGAACAAAGAAGTATTTGGTAACATCTTTCAGGAAGAAAGTAGATTGGATGAAGACTTAAGGAATATTAAGGAACTTATTGATCTTGATGGTCTCAATCTGGTTCTCAAGGAGCAGAAAAAAATCTTCTAGTTGAGTATCATGATATTCGCAAAGGAAGAAGTCTATTGGAAGCAACAATCGAGAGTGAAATGGCTGAAGGAGGGGGATAGGAATACCAAATTCTTTCATTTCTCGGCCACCTCCCATACCAACCTCCTCAAGATAAAGGAAATTAAAAATGAGAATGGGAAGATTCTCTTAGAGAGTAAGGAAATAATCAAAGTCATCATTAACTATTTCAAGAATCTCTTTCAGGAAGGTCAAAGGATTGAAGAGCAGAAATCAAAATAATATCCTGAACCTATTCCAGGAATTCATCTCCCTGGAAGAAAATCAGGAGATCTTAAGGATCCCTTCTGAGGAGGAAATCAGATTTGTGGTCTTTGATATGGAACCTAACAAGTCGCTTGGGCCTGATGGTTTTCAAGCTCTCTTTTACCAGAGATTTTGGAAGGTGATTAAGAATGAAGTCATTGAAATGGTCCAAGATTTCTTTACGAATGGGAAACTCCTCAGTCAACTTAATAATACTTTCTTGGTCCTTATTCTAAAAATTTCAGAGCCAATGAAGTCAAAGATTTTAGACCGATCAGTCTCTGTAATACGGGTTATAAAATCCTGGCTAAAATCTTAGCTGGAAGAATTAGATTGGTTCTTGATCATTTCATCTTTGGAAATCAAGGTGCCTTTGTTCCAGGAAGGTAGATTACTGATAGTATTGTGGTGATTCAAGAAGCCATTCATTCCATTGTCAACTCTGATAGATCTGCAATGTTCCTTAAGCTTGATATGCACAAGGCCTATGATAGAATTACTTGGTCTTTCCTTGAGGCCATCCTCAATAAAGTGGGCTTTGACAATTCTCTGGTTAGAATGATAATGACCTGTATATCTACTGCTAGTTATTCGGTTTTGGTCAATGGTAGTCCGGAGGGCTTCTTCAAAGCTGGAAGGGGTTTGAGACAAGGGGATCCCCTATCTCCTTTCCTATATGTTATCATGGCTGAATCTTTGAGTAGAATTTGCAATCAGGCCTTACTCTCTAAGAGGATTTAGGGTATCAATATTTCTAATGGCCTCCCCTAGATCTGCCTCAATCAATTTGTTGATGATAACTTTATGATGGGTAAGGCCTCTATTCAAGAAGCCACCAACTTCAAATATGTTCTTATGGACTATGAGTCGGTCTCGGGGCAGATGGTTAATTTTCTCAAAAGTGCGGTGTTCTTTATTAATGTGGAGAAACAAGTCCAATTAAGGCTCGCCCACATTCTGGGTTGCAAAATCAAGTGTTTCCTAGATTCTTATTTAGGAATGCCTCTTATCCTCAATAAGCCTGATTCCTCTATCTGGAATGCCCTAGCTGGAAAGAGTGAATAAGAAACTTTCTTCCTAGAAAGGCCTCCTCCTCTCTCAGGCGGGAAAGATCCAACTCCTTTTGAGCTCTCTTCAAGGGGTTCCCATTTTCATTATGTCTCTCTTCAAGCTCCGACCAAAATTATTGATGCTCTGGAAAAAATTCAGAAGAGATTCCTCTAGGCGGGAGCCTTGAAAAGTTTAAATTCCCTCTAGTGGCTTGGGACAAGGTCACTAGGCCTAAGATGTGTGGGGGTCTGGGTCTGAAAAGCTTACCTATCATGAACAAAGCTCTAGTTGCTAAAGCTGGTTGGAGAATTGCTAGAGAGGAAGGTTTGTGGATTGATATAATAAAAAAGAAATATTTGCAGAATTTAGGCAGAATTGATCTTTTTTTCTCTCAGGAAAATCTTCCTAGAGGATCCTTTTTCTGGAATTCCCTGTTGGATTCGAAGTGCATCCTCTCTAAAGGTTCCCTTTGGGAGATTGGTAAGGGGAATATGATCAGATTTTGGTGGGATAATTGGATAGAAGAATTCCCCTTAGCGGATCAGGAAATTTGGAAGGAGGTGGCTCAATTCTATGAGGAGAATGGTAAAACCTGGATAAGAGATTTCTGGAGGTATGAAGAGGATAGGGTCCAATGGGAAATCATAGAGCCCCCTAGTTTTGATGGTAATTTCAAACCCTTTCAAGATCTCAATAAGAAACTCAGGGAATTCCATATTCCCATATTCCAAACCAAGGAGGATTCCATCATTTGGAAAGAGGAAGACTCAGGAAATTATTCTGTTAAATCTGCCTATAGACTTCATTTTAAGAAAGACTTCCAAAAAGAGTATTGGGGTAAGTTATGGATTAAAGATCTGATTCCTAAGATTAATATTTTTTACATTGGTTGGCTACCCAAAATAGAATCCTGACTATTGAAAATCTTATAAAAAGAGGAATGCAGATCCCTAATAGGTGTATTCTTTGTGGAAAAGGGAAGAAGATGTGAATCATCTTTTTTACTTTGTCCTTTCTCTAAAGGTGTCTTCTCTCTATTTCCGAAGCTTTTCAATATGCATTGGATTTTTCCCTCGAATATTGAGGATTGTTCCACACAATGGGAGAGCCCATTTAGATTTCCCTTTCTGGCCTGGGCTTGGAAGATTGCTCTACCTCATATCTTATGGGGTCTATGGAAAACAAGGAATGATAGTGTTTTTAGAGACCGAAACCTTTAATTGGGGTGGCTAAAAGGAAAATTCAAAATGCCTTTAAGGAAAATCTCAAATTGTTTAAAGGAAAAATGAAAAATCCCTGCCCGAAATGGGAACAGGAAGTCCTGGATAATTTCACCTATAGTCAGGTCAAGAGAAAAATCCCAGGTAAGATTGTTAGTTGGATTAGACCTTTGGGAAATACGATCAAGATCAATTTTGATGGAGCCTCAAAGGGAAACCCGGGTCAAGCTAGGGGAGGGGCATCTTAAGGAATAGTGAGGGTGATTGGTTATTTGTCTATGTTGGACCCCTGGGTAAACAAACTAATAATATGGCTGAAGCTAGAGCCCTCCTTTGGGGTGTTTTGATCGCTAAGGAAAAAGGCCTTAAGGACATTCAGATTGAAGGAGATTCCTTAATTATTATAAAATATCTTCTCAATAAAAGTAAGATTAATTGGTGATAAAAATATTATTCAAGACATCAAGGAATTGCTAAAGTTCTTTGACAAGATATCTATCAATCATATTTTGAGGCAGGGAAATAAATGTGTGGACAAGATGGCTAATGTGGGAGTCCTTTGTAATGAATACAAAATTTGGTGCAAAGGGGAGAGATTACCCTCTAATATTAATGATGAAATCATTAAGGAAAAAAGGCGCTAAGTTTCATGATGTCGGCATGAGTGAGGGAAAGTATTTGTGCACCAAGATATTTATGCAAAAATCATGGTTTCAATTTGAACTCGGTAAGGAAGAATAGTTTGTGGATTGTGATAAGTTTTAGTTGGAAAGGAAACCTTGAAAAATTCCAGATGGGTGGCGACAGGATTCGTGTGGAACCCGCCAGTTAGAATATGGAAGAGAGCAACAGGGATCTATGGAACAAGCTAAAAGTTGGGGGATTTAGTAATTTTATTGCTAAATTACATGGTCATGACCCTACTCTTTCCAAGGATTTTGGCCAAGCATGGAAAGATGGGGTTTTTATTGTCCGTGGTGTGGAGGTCGAGGTCTCAGAGGCCAATATTTCTAGGGTGACAAAAATGAAGATGGATGGTTTAAAAATCTACAAGGAAAGAACCCATAGAGACCTTGAGATTGAGCGGTTTTTTGTTGGCAAGGAGACTTGTTTTTTCTTCACTGATGGCATTGCATGCTCATGTATTCTTGGTATCTGGAAGGATGTCTGCCTTCAAGTTATGAAGTATATCACTCTGGAGGGTAAGTATAGAAAAATCTATACTCATCACATCACCTTCCTCAACATGTTTCATCATAAGTTTATGGTCAACATTCCTTTTTTCCTAGCTACCTCTCTTTCGAACTTGCTTATGGCATTCCAGAACAAGAAATCCAAGCTTCCCCTTCATGAGGGTTTGATTCTTCTTCTGTTTGAGAATGGTAAGCCGTTCTAGATCACCCTTTGGTCTCTACCCTGGAGGAGCATGAAGAGGATGATGACATTACCCTGGCGGAATGTCTTACAAAGATGAAAGAGGGAAAAACTACCCCCAAGGGGGATGGAATTGATCAGAGATTATAAGGAGGGTGTTGTTGGGGAAGCCAATGCTTAGGAAGAATGAGTGTGTGGGTGATCCCATTGTTTTCGAAGATTGGAACAAGAAGATGGTGTACTTAGAGGGGGTCCTCAAAGCTATGGAGGACACAAATGAAGGGAAAAGGGAATCCATCTTGAATATCATAAATATTTCGAAGAAGATGGTTTTGGACGAGTTGAACTAAAAACAGATGAATGAAGAGCTGGAGACTCAGGTCAAAGGGCTTATGGACAAAGTGGAAGAGATCGAAGGAGAAAATAAAAGGAGGAGATTTAAACTCCGTATTAGTAGCTCAAAGGAAGATTATATGATGGCTCTTTCTGGTTACCTAGTTGGTTTGTTCTTGGCTTGGGTCTCTCTGGTGGTTTTTTCTATCTATCATGGTGGGATTGTAGGTTCCTGAACTTTTGCGAGACTATGGGTGAACTGTGAAGCCCTGTTTTTTCTTTGTCTTTTTATTTCCTTTTGGGGGTCTTGATCCTGTGTTGTAAGAGTTAAGCCTGTTTAACTCATTTTTATGGGACCCTTAATTTGGATTTGCCTTTCTTGTTTTGTCTTGTTTTGTGTTCCTCTCTTGTTTCTGGCCCTAGGTGCCGATCCCTGGGTTTTTCTCTTTTCAATTTTCTCTTGGGCTTTGAATGCTTTATCTTTCGGTTGTATAGGGTTCCTGATCCCTTCAAAATCAGTTTTTACCTAATCTAATAAAAAAAAGTTTAAGCACTATTTTTAATAATATTAATTTATTAATCAAAGTGGTTGCTTAGTCTTCATCGATCCAATATACCGTTAAGTATTCCAACCATGTGAGCTAACCAAATGCGATAAAAATCACATAGGGAATGATACAACCAAGCCTAAGTATAGGCTACAGGCTTATTCCTATTGAATGAGTCCATAATTTCTCTATGGACCTAAACTATTATATTCACTAGTTTGAACGAATAATTATAAACCAAGATTATAGTCGTTTAATATATAGTAAACTATAATCCATGCATAAAGTGCAACCACCGAGTGGTATGAAAGATTAAATAAATATAAAATTATAATGGTTTAACCTACCATACACCCGCTCGACATGAGAAAATATCTCACTCCATAATATATAAAAATAACATAGACCCAATACTAGTAGGTGACCAAGTTACATATTCATCATAATGAAACTTTTTAAAGTCGATTCAAATAGTTTTTGCATTTAAACAAGAGTAGTGAAGATCCTTATAGGTTCACACTCAAAATACGTGTCATGTAATAGAAAATAACTACATATAAGACCAAATCAACGACATTGTAGTCATAGCGATGCACATTGAATAAACCATAAACCCTTATACGGTTAGAATCCGATTAGAGGACGAGTTGGGATTTCAATAATCCACTAGAAAATTTTTAATAAAAACATATAATATGTGAAAATAATGTTCAACCACAACTATACTATCTTGAGCTCGATTTTACATCTATAGGGTTGATTTCTATGGGTTGTGCATAAAAAAAAACAACAAACTATCATAGGTATCGAAATGTGAAAATTCAAATAGCCAACCCTGCAAACCATGTCCAAAACGATGAATAGAAAACATAAAATGATAGGCTATAGGTTATCAATCTTGATCTCAAATTTAAGACCCTCACGGTCATGTTACATAGCCTAAAATAGGTAATTAAACAACCCCACCCAAAGATAATTGTAAGAAAACAAATAAAACAATACCCAAGTAATTAAACAATACTCACAGTAACATGCAAGTTTTCGATCATAGTTTGTGTGATACCCATAATCATATTCACATTAATAATTTGGTTTTAAACAAATGGTCAAGTATATTGCTCGACTATACACAAGTTTTAAAACATATTTTCATATAAATACATAGACATTCATAGACGTAGTCATCAAAGCTAGTATACATTCAACCATGGCTTTCAAACAATATCTACACATACCTAAACCGAAGAAAATGATAACATGGAAGGGAAACCATTTTTTCTCCAGTTACTTTTAAATATCTTAAGCTATAAATGATAAATATGAAAAGAAATGATTTCAAGCCCTGTAATAAATTTGCGAAGGATGATTCTAGTTTATTTTCTTCCTTAAATCCTCCAAATATTTCACACAAAACCAAGCAGATGAAGAACTTTAAATCAACAAAAGAGCATGATAAAATTTATAACATCGACTATATAATCTCCTTAGCAAATTGGAGTTAATTTTAACATACATAGTCCAATATTATGCCCCAAAAATAACCATGAAATTTTTATATGCAGAGCTCACGTAGAAAGCCAAAAGAAGAGCAACATAAAAATGAAGGACCAAATAACCACTTAGTTCGGTGACACATTCCTTCGACAAGCTTCCTGCTTCTCCTGAGGCTATAGAGCCTAATAAATTCCATTAAATGAAACTATCCATTCTCCTTCTAACTTCATCACCAATTCCCTACTAAATTCTTTTCGACCAACTTTAGCGCATTTCCTACCAACTACCTTACAATCCCCGCCGTCCATTTAGGTGGTTATCTACCATCCAACGGATTAGATAAAAATTAAACAAAACCCTAACACAACTTTTCAACAAAACAACCTATGTGTGTTTTCCAATTAATAAAACATTAGCTCATGTGGATTAACAATGAATAGCTCAGTTCGAGGTCGGGTGGGACTTGGTCGAGCCGACAACCCCAACCCATAAAAATTAAATTGCATTTGCATTTCCATTCGAATATGGCTCAAACTTATTAAGGCCCTATACATATATTAAAACATAATTCAAAGAAATATTATTTAAATTAATATATGCATATATCTATATATGAGACATATGTATATATATACACATTTTCCAACATATATTATTTCTTATGTGTGTGTACTCCGTACATACATATATATGTATACTTCTTTGTCGATAAAAAAATTATAATTTTTGTATGAACCATCAACACTAATATGAGTGCCTCTTACAAGATTCTAAAATAAAATTTTTAAATAGAAGCTTGATTATTATACCTTTGTTTTCCAATAAGGGTCATCACAAAATTTAATCAACCATACAAGGATCATAACATTTACTAAGCGCACACGATTGCAGAAATGTAAATTAGTACATAAGTATAAGATCAACCAAGAGGAAACCTTACAAATATAAATCAAGCCATCATGATTCAAATTTCAAATAATGAAATGGTCATGATAAAATAATAAACATATTGTTTAAACAATCATCCAATCAAATCAAGCATGATAAGAAATCAACTGTTTTCACCTAAAGCTAACAAAATATCTATTAATCTAAGATAGACTTAACAGGTATGACATACGTCTCCCCTTGAGTATCATCATCCCGATGATTAATTGATATCACTCATAGTAATAAGATTAAGTAGATGAAATTTCACACCGAAAATATCATAAATTAGAATATCATAACTAAAGCTTATAATTAATCCACTTTAAGAATCGTAATAATAAATTTATCAAGTCGTAATAATCATATTTTACCAAGTTTCTGCTCAAAACAACAAAATTTCATGATTTTTCTTAGTCACTTAATTAATAAAATATCAAAATTATAGTATTAAATATCAAATCCTCAGTTTATCACTCAAATAAATGTGAAAAAGAAGTTTTCATTTCTTCCAAATTCTCCCAAGTAGCACTTTCTGCTAGAATAGGTATTTACCTTAGCTCATGTTCACCTAGGTACATTATTTACCTTTATTATATTTATCCTCACCCACTTATGTGTGTGGATATTTCTTTTTATTTATTTAGATATTAGGAGATATTATCTAGTTGTTAGGTATAGTTCTTTCCTAGATCTATGGTATTGACTAGATCCTTGATGTCTAGTTCTCTCATAAATCTATGGACTTGACTAGTTCTTTGATGACTAGTTCTTTCATGATTTATGGCTTGATCCATGACCTTGAATGGTTCTTAGATTGTTATTCCTTGCCTATATAAACAAGGCCCATTCTCATTGTATTTCATTGAGTTCCATAATAATATATGATATTGTTGCTCATTTGTTTGCGAAGGTTTTGTGTAAAGTTATTCTGGTGAATTGCTTTCATCTTATTGATCATGGTGTTTGATTAGCATCTGTGTTCTTGGCTTGGTACGATCTGGTTATCGCCTTTTACTTTATTCATAAAATTGGTCCCATTGGACCTTACAATAACTTATTTATCTATTTTGGAAGTGCAACTTGTGAGTTTCTAGAACTCTTATCGGTTCAACTATGATGATACCCGGATCTAGAACCTATAAAGTGTTATAATTAAGCACATGTGATAATATGATACATAATTTTTAAGAAAATAGATATGAAAAGCATCATGCAACTTGGGCGGTGCGGGAGGCAATGATAGATGGTATGTTACAATGTTTATTATTTTGATAATCTCAAAGGGTCCAACATAGTGAGGTGATAGTTTGTCTTCCTTGCCAAATGAAATTGAATTTTTCTTACGATTAACCCTTAGAAAATGTGATCTCCTTGTTAAAATTTTCTATCAACTCTCTTTAAATTAACGTATTTTTTTGTCTATCTCGCATGACCTCTTTCAATCATTCTCGAATGAGTTTAACTTGTTTTCCAATTTAGTTAACATTTCATGTCATAAAAATTCTCTATCTTCCACAATGTCCCAACTAATGGTGTTCTACACTTATGTTCATAAAAGGGCTTGAAAGGATCCATTTTCGGTGAGGATTGATAGGGTTATTGTAAGCAAACTCAACTAATGGAAAGTATCCTTCCCATTTGTACTACTTGATCCATGCAAAGTACATTATGAGAATGTCTTCCAACACTTGATTTACCCTTTCATCTGTCCATCTATTTTTGGATGATACAAAACTGAAATTCAAATTTGTTCCTAAAGTGGTATTTAAGGTTTTCCATAAATGAGAAGTCATCATAGGATCTCTATCTAAAATTATTAGTCTTTGGTACACCGTGCAATATGAAAATATCATGCCAAAAACCTATTACAAGCATAGGAGAATCATCTTTAAGATTCCTTAGTATGAAATGAGCCACTTTTTTATACTTGTTAACTACAATCGAATTATGTCATGTTTATTCCTTGACATAGGAATTCCTTGCACAAAATCCATACTAATTACCTATCATTTGTAGTGCATAATGCTATGAGGGTACAACAATTTTGTTGGATGCAAATGTTCAACCTTAACTCACTGACATTCCAAGAAATGTGATACATAGTTCACTATATCCTTCTTCATCCCTTTCCAAAAATAATGTTGTTTTACATCAACAAGCATCTTAGTCACTCTAGGGATTCTAGAATAAGGAGCATTATGAAATTCCTTTTTCACTTTTGTCTTTAGTTAATTCTCTAAAGGTACTTAAATTCTATTTTCAAATACAAGGCTCCTTCATTGTCAAACTTGAATCCTTTATTGTTCATATCATTTGGATTTGCAACAAGAAATGCTTTCCTTGCTGATAATAAGAACAAACCAACATTACTTTCTCGGTGTCATCCTTGAATTGTGTTCTAAAATGACAAGGGTGTAAATATGCTTCCTACAACTAAACACATCTACCACTCTATTTTCCTTAACTTTTATAGAGTTGATATCAAAGTCATATTATGATAAAAAATCGAACCATGTTCACTATCTTGCATTTAAGTTTAGATGGGTGAAGATTTATTTCAGCCTAAGATGACTTGTTTTCACTTCAAAGGGATTTCCCAAAAGGTAATGTCTCCATACTTGCAATGCATGCATAAAAGAAATAAGCTCTAAGTCCTGGGAGAAAAATTGAGCTCATGTACCTTGATTTTTCTTCTTTCAAAAGTGATTACATGATCATTTTTCAAGTAAAACGCCACCTAAACCTTCACTGGAGGCATCTGTTATAACTATAAAGTTCATGTTAGGATCTGGAACATTTAATACGGTGTTGAATCAATTTTTATTTCAGAAAATTAAAAGCTTTCTTTTCATCTTTCTTGTCTATCATTGTAACATGAATATGATGCTACTGATTACTATCTTTCTTTCTATGAGGAAATTTATTTTCATAATGATATAGAAAATAGATATAACAACCCTCAAATGGTCCTTTATTTTCAGTTTTTTTCTCATGGTTAATTGTATTTTTATTCCATTCTTTTTGTTCTTTACTCCGGTCTTACCCACTATATTTTTCTTTCTGTTTCTATTGTTATTTCTATGTTTCCGATAATTTTCTTCCAAACAACCTTTTTAGGTGCCAAAGAGGATTGAACATTACCAGATTTATTTTTCTTCTCCTCTCTGTGTGTAGAAATAACCTAATTTTTTTGTTCTTGTTTGATTTCCTTCTCAAGAAAACTTCCATAGTTAATGGCCCATGTATGTCAACTTCACCTCCTATCACCGGGTTTAACCCCATGATAAATTTCCTAATCTAGAATATTTCATCCATTTGATACTGAGGTACGTACTTGAGCATCTTTGTAAACTTCTCCTAATACTCAATCATTGTCATTTTCCTTGTGTTAATGTATGAAACTTAGAGATCTTCTTACGATTATAATAGAGGTAGGGTATCTAGCATTGTATGATGTATGATTTGAACTTATCCCAACTCAAACTTGCTTCATCCTTGCCGCTTTAACCTTTCAGCCATCCCATCATGAGGATGTTTCATTAGAGAGCGTATAGGATCCCCAAAATTCCTTAGTTTCTTCTAAGAAGTTCCTTAGAGGAAAGTACTTCCCCATATCAATGAGCCAACTCTCAATTCCATCACCCAAGGTGGTACCATAAAAATTTGGTGGGCTGATCCTTTGGACATTATTTGAAAGTTCAAGCTGCTAAATGAGCCCTCTTGTTATCGGTGGGTTAACTTTGTTAATGTTTAGATTTGTATTAGCATTTTCATTAGAAATGTTGTTATTTGCTACATTCAGGATCGTAACATCACTATTTTTAGAATTTAGATGCTCATGTGATGCTTCTTCACCATCACTTTCTTGTAACTAAAATATCCTAGGATATGATATTACAAAAGAACCATTCTTTTCTCATGTCTTGAAGGGTAGCGAGAATCTCATCGAGCTTCTACATTTTGGTAGCCTCAACATTCATAGGCTGGTTATTCACAATGTTTCCTCTTGTTCTAACCATTTTTCTATTATAAAATAATTCAAGTTTGTGTTAGCGTAAGGACATAATAGGTGCAAGAGATGTAACCTTCAACTTTGATACCAAAATGTAACAAACACTTTATAAACATCATAATTACGGGATTTTCTTTTATTTCCCAAATTAAACATATTCCTTCAATGATTAAAATTTATAAAATCACATATAAATCAAGAAACTTATAATTATAATTCTTGACTAACAAATCAATAAAGCATGTGCATAATTTACAAGTCAACTAGATCCTACTCGATCCCCCATCAAATTAATTTATCGAGTTAGTATATAAAGTATAATCATTAGTGCCCTTCTCGACATTGATTTTACAAGTGTTTTTAAAAGTGTCTACCCGGGGTTCAATCATTCAAATCGCATCTCGAATTTTACACTTTAGTTAGAACTAGGTGAACTTGATAGTGTAATGACATATAATACTTCAGAAAAAGTATATGATTCATTCATTACATGCTCTATTTCTAGACTACACATTGTCTTTGAAACATGTCCCATCACCATGTCACTTAGTTCCATTATCAGAATTGAATCATTTGTTTAAGCTAATCAAATTGAGTCATGATAGGAAAACTTGCATAGGACAAAGACATGTGCCAACTTAGGTTTCCTATGGGAGAGAAATATCTCACATAACGAATTGCATCGTCACATGATCAATTTCTTCCCTGTAGCCAACATAAGTTGGTACATAGGAACTAGACCAAACTTGACAAAACACCTTCACATTATAGTACAACTTAGTGCTTATTGATTACGATGGCGTGCACAATGAATGAAGCGTGAGGTAAAAATAAGGGATAATTATTGTATGGCAGTATTCATTGAATGAATTCTGTCATTCAATGAACACCGTACTACATCATCCATTTGAATTCTGCCTACCAAGTACCATGTATTAGGTTTTTTGTAACTATTTAGCTCATAGAATTAGTTTTACGACATATTTATATTTCATAACGCAATGATAATCATCACATTTATCATTCGATCCTAAGTTTTAAACTTAATTTCGATAATTATTCGTAATCAAATTCCATAAGTTTTTTTTATGTATGTTTATTAAGCATTTTTAGATGATTAGGAAGCAAGCTACATTATTTACATATTCACTAACTTATTTAAATTACAACATTTTCATTATAACTTCTTAAGTACAAAACTATCGAACTCATCATTGCATGTAATACAATCATTTATATACATTAATTTTACATACATATGGTTAAATAATAAATGAATCGTTAATCATTTATCATCATACAATATTCCAAACATAATACTATTTTAATTAATAAATCAAATTCATTATTATAATAGATTGTATGTTATATCCTTACTATAGCTTTAGTTCATTTTATAAAATTAAAGCTAATAAACTAGGGATATTATTCACTCATAGTCCATTGTTCAACTAAAAATACTTCTTATCATGAAATCAAATTGATTAATTCAATCACAATCACATTCTAATAGATACATGAATCTGAATAAATGTTATAAACACCCATGATCAATATTACTAATAATATTAAAAACTTGAATACAACTTTATTATCCTTTCCAAAAATGATACAAAATCTCAAAGGCCATAATTCCTTTAAAAAATTAAATTAGGAAGTACAAGCTTGCTTTTACAATAGTCAAGTAAAGAATACATCTTTTAATTATATCAATAAGAATTCAACATAGCCATAAGAAATCATCTCTCATATAAGATCTAAACTCTACCATTTGTAAATATGTTAGGCAAATGTAAGCTCAAAAGAATTGGCAAGAAAAAGTATACCATCTTATCTTTACAATTTATGGTACTAAAATATTTCAATGAATCATAATCCAACTAAATAATATAATTTGAAATCCTTTAAGATAATAACTCATCATTTTTATTTTCTTTTGTTACATGACCATATAAGAAACATTTGATTTTCCAACTCAAATCATTTAAGAGAATAATTCAGATTACTAAAAGATATCAATTATGGATATCAATTCCAAAAATATATCGACTTTGTCAGTTATACCCAAACAGGGTTATATAAAATTGTTAAACAAATACTAACTCTACACTAAAACATTCGTACTTGTTTATGTCATCATCGTATATTAATAATACGAATCACCTAATAGTTATACAAACCACACACTCTTCATTTTGAGATCACATAACGATTACAAAAGAGAAGAGTACAATAATACTCAAGTCACATCTTAATATTTATAATATTAAGAGTCCTTTCGATAAGATGATAATTAAACTATACAAAATTAATAAGTTAATATTATCAACTATAAAATTTATCGAAAACTAATAATTTATAAAAATACATTATTTCTTCATAAGAAATAATAGTTTAAGCAAAGATGTTTTTAATTATATTAATTTATTAATCGGTGGTGCTTAATCTTCATTAGTTACCTTAACTTATCCAAATAGACCTTAATCCATCCAATATACCATTAATTATTCCAACTATACAAGCTAACCAAATGCATTAGCGCTCGCATAGGAGTGATACAACCAAACCTAAGTATAGGATACAGGATTATTCCTATGGACCGATTCCATAATTTCTCTATGCACCTAAACCATTATAATCACTGGTTTGAATGAATCATTATAAACCAATATTATAATTATTCAATATGTAGTGAACTATAATCTAAGCAGAAGATGCATCGACCATGTTTTTGTGCAAATGTGCAACAGGAAATTGGTAATTTCGAGCACGACAACTATACCCATATGCCGAATTTTCATGTTTTATCATTCCTAGCTACACAAGGTCAAATCCGTCATTATGGTCACCACCTATTTTATGTCAAATGTTTTCCCTAGGTGATTTAGGAAAGTATAATCATTCTCCCTAGGTGATTTTAGAGAGTTCTAAAAAGACACTATCTTCTCGGCAATATAGGGAGGGCTATCGCTGGCCTTCCCATGACTATATCAACCTCCCCGAAGTAGAGCGAGAGGAAAAATTCAACATGGAAGTGAATGGAATACCTTATAACATCATGTAAATTATTTTGGAAGGTTTGTGGAAGTTTTAAAAGACTTGGAGCACATTAAGTAAAAAGTAGGGTTCACAAGCCTAGGTAGTTCATGAGCCTAAAATAGTTGTTGGGATTTAGAAGAAGATTTAAGAGATTCGGATGGATTTAGAAGTAAAAAAAAAAACATCATGAAATAGGTTTCAAGACAAACATTATGGTGAAATAATATTTTTCACAACACCTTGGCGCATATGATTTTCAGGTAGTTTTTATCAGGCACAAGTGGAGTCCCAAATAAAAATTCCAATTTTTCAAAGTGATCATATGGTCGAATAAAAACATAAGACCCTAACCATTGGATTCAAAATGCACTTTATAGGAAGAATATTATAATTTTTTTCCAAAAAGGTCCATCGGGAGCTCAAGTTATCACTGTTACAAGTTCAAGACTTAGCCAAATTTTTGGGAGGACATGTGTCAGCACCAGGAGCCTGGCGGGATTTTGTGTCCCTCACGTCCCCCAAGGTTAGGGACATAAAGGTTGGAAAAGTGTTCCCAGACCCCTTGAATCCCTCTCAGCCCTCATATGACCTCTTGGACCCTCATGTGACCTCTAGACTTGACAGTTCAGCCCCTAGGTGCATTTTTGGAGCATCCATTCCCTGTCGTCGGATCAGGCGCCACGTGTCAACTCTTGGACCATCGTGGAAACTAATGTCCCTTATGTACCGAGGTGAGGAAATTAGACATGTAAAAATGCACCCATCCCCTATGGAGATTCATTTAGACACCCACGTGACTGACTTTCAGCCCCCAAGTGCATTTTGGAGCATCCATTCCCTGCCGTCAGATCGGGCGCCACGTGTCACCTCCAGGACCACCATGGAATTTGATGTCCCTTATGTACCTGAGGTGGGGGACATCAGACATGGAAAAATGCACCCAGACCTATGGGAAGTCATTTGGACACCCACATGACCAACTTTTAGCTCCCAGGTGCATTTTTCGGGGAAAATCCCTGTCGTCGGATTGAGGACACATGGCATCACCTTGACCACCATGGAAATTGATGTCCCTCATGTCCCTAAGGTTAGGGACATCAGGGACATAAAAATGCACCCATCCTCCATGTGCATGTTTTTAAAATTTAAATATGGTATTTATCAGTTTGTACTCCCTCATTTCTCCTTCACACCTTCTCTCCATGCCATAGCCATGTTCTTGCTTGTCTGACACCCGGTCCACCATTGCTGATCCAAACCAGATCCATAATAATAACCAAAATCTCCACACAATTAATTCACTGCAATATTCACGCCTCAAGAGAAAAATGGAGTGAAATGACGAAGAATGAAGAGAAAATGGAGATTTTTGCCAAATAACCGTGAAGTCACCCAATCGGAAAATCCTCATATCTTGCAGCAAGATAAAAGTTAGATCGAGACGTTGTATTTTGTAAAATTCCTCATTTTCAAGGTGATCAAGATGAAATAAACAAGAGGTCAAATGGTTCCCAAAATCATTTACTCCAACAAAATGCTCTCTTCATGCACCGACTCACATTCGTAGGATTTCGCGTCATTCTAGCAATGAAAACAAGCTAAAAACTTGCAGACACGAGATCCAAATAAAAAAACTATCACAATGAAGTTATTTTTATTTCAAATGGAGAAAAAAACCAGACCTATAAATTTTGAGCTCCATTAATGGCCGCCATGGCAGCTCTGTGCCGGAAGCCCCTTTGTCAAAGTCAAAATTTCAATTTATTTCCAAGCATCTAGTGGGCAAAACTATGTGAAATTGGAGGGTCCGTAATAACGACAGAAGAGTCAAAATAAGTATGTTCTATCACAAATCAAGTACTAGAAACACACTTTGTTAAAATAGTAACTTTTCCTACACATGTTTGCTATTTTGGTAAGTCTTCATCAAAAGTGGCTATGGAAAGAGCAAAGTGTGCACTAAAGATCTCCAAAGGCCAAAATGATTATCCGGATAGAAAATAGTGTAGATGAACACTTACTAAAAATAGTAAGTACCCCATTTGGGCATTTACCAAAAATAGTAAGCCACACTCAAAGAGAATTTTTGGCACAAGGGTTTGTATAAGGATAATCATTCAGTGGGGACATCATTATTTGGGAGCATCCTAGTCATTTTTCACAGGAATTCAAGATCCACCTTAGTTATTTCAACTTGGCAAGTGTTCATGAGATAATTTGGAGGAGTTTCATAGTGTGCAAGGAGTTCGAAGATTTAGAGTTTGACCGCATTTGGAGCTTTCCATCAACGAGGATCAACGGACTTCACTTAGGACAACATCTCCTCTTCTTCTTCACTCCTCTTCTCTCTCTTTCCTCTCCCCCAAATTTCTCTCCCTTCAAATGTTCTAATTCTTCGTTGGGGTTTGCACTTTTTGATATGCCTTTAAGTCACTTAAAAGTGACTTTAGAAATATAATGTAACTTTAAGTCACCTTTATGTTATAAAAAGGGACTTAAAAGTTTCCTAGGAAGTTGAAAAGTTTTAAGTTGTGTGAGGACATATGAAAAGGCATTGGGGGGTAGATGAAGAGTCATATTCTATTCTATAAATTATAAAGCCATTCCCATTTCAAAGGGTTGGTGATTGATCTTGTAGACTCAAGAGTGCATTGTACCTAGAGAAAGCAAAGGAGATAGCCATTTTCTTCTACTTTCCTCCATTCTCAAATTTATTCCATTCCCACACTATGTACAAATTTGATTTGAGAAATCAATATAAGGAGTTTCTAGATTTCTTTGACTAAGGGGTTTCTTGATACTTGGTGATCAATAAATTCTATTTGGTCTTGTTTCTATTCGCAAAGTTGTTTCTTCCCATAAATGCATGTGTTGAAGTTTCTAACTAGTGTGTGTGTAGGAATTTGATTTTCTACCTACAACTATAGTTCTCCTACCTCTTTTCTCACTCCCCTTTCTTACACTTTAGACAAATTCTTCCCTAGCAAGAGATTTCTAGCTTTGCTGCAAGGTCAGTGGAGTGCCCCTGTTGGATCCCTGGATGAAAGGCCACCACAGAAATCCACCTTTTCATGTGCATGCACATACCACAGTTACACCTGATTGATTAGAGGGACTTAGATTCCCAGATCATTGGCAAGAAATCCAAGTTTGTCCACCAAACGATTCACTAACATATTTGTCCACCAAACAATTTTTCTCACCAACAAATTTTTCACCCACCGTGGGGCATATTTAGCAACATCTACACCTAAAGTACAACCGCAAGGTCTGAATTTTTTTAAAATCAAATACTAAAAAAAAATAAAAAAAGGAGTTCATGAAAGTTTGTTACCAAAAGATACACTGCTGATTTCTACATGTGACTTTTCACATTCCACAGTGTACTTTCATGTTCTAAGCGAGAAGTTTTCAAAGATGGCTGAGATAATTTACACCGGGTTGAGCAAGGTCGAGAGGTGTTGTTGATTCCAATTTCGAGGCTTTGTAAAATCAGCAAGAATGAATTAGAGATAATCCATACTTCTTCTCCCAAGCCTCCTCTCATATGGAGCTTCAATTAGTTCACCTGGAAATCCTATCCAAAATCCTATTGATACTCCCCCTTCAAATTCTCCCATTTTTCAACCACCATTGAGCTTTGAGCTCCCAGAGAAGAAGAAGAAGAAGAATTTGTAGAAGCAAGAGTTGAAAGGAAGTAGAAGAAACAATGGTAGGTGAAGAATAATTAGCTCAACCAATTGTTCCATGGGGAAGGAATACAAGCCCGCTTGCTCTTGAACCCCCTCTTCATGATATACCAGCAGGTTCCCGTAAGAACTGTCCAAAGTTCAAAGGCGACAACACATAACATCCCGAAGAACACATTGCTACCTTCATGAAATCATGTAGAATTCTTGGTGTCCAACATGAAGATGTTGTTGTAAAACTATTTGTGGATTCCCTCTAAGAAAAAGTAGCAGAATGGTTTTATCTCCTGCCTGCCCGATCCATCACTAGTTGGAATGACATCAAGACTTCCTTTGAGGAAAGATTCAAATCAAATGAAGAGCTGCCAAGACCTCTTGTATAGTTGGATTAAATGAGGAAAGGAGAAAATGAAACCATGAGAGACTTTGTGGATCATTTCATATGGTTGCTTCGCCATGAGGATACCCGAAGAGGATTCACCATCTCAAAAAAATGTCAAGAGATTGTTCATCAATGCTCAATCATCAAAATTAGGATTTTTTCTTCGAAGATCGCAACCATGGAGCAATAGTAGAAGAAAAAAGGATGTACATTGAACTTGGCGATAATCTCATCCCCTCTAGAAAGATCAAGAATCCATCAAAGGGAATGACCCAACATCTTGAGATGAGAGAACTAATCCATCACTGAAAAATTAGGTGAATGAGATGGCCTCTTTGAAAAGGGAATTATTTGAACAAGTTTCTTCTCAAAGAAGCAAAGAAATCAAATTGCAAGAGCACCCAAAAGGCTCACCTTGGAGGCCTCACCCATGAACGTAAATTACAGATTTCAAGAAAGTGAAGAAGAGATTGAACAAGAAAGTGAGGGTGGCTACTTCTAGAAATCGATGTACTTGAGAATGATATAAAAATCAGATTTTGTGAGTATTAAGGAATTGATGAAGGAGATGAAGAAGATACACCCAGGTTTCTCATGTGTGGTATTCACTCATCCTTAGTCTGAGAAAGGAGCCTCTTCCTCCACTGCTAATAAGAAAAATAAGGTTGATGATCCTCCTATGGCGACTTCATGAAAACAAAATAATCGGTAGAGGATTCCTACTTCCATCTTCCATGAAGTTTGCATTGTTAGAACTGATCCCTAAGCAAGTAAGAAGGCTCCTGTAATCCCAAGTAAGTCTTCTAATGCCTCTTCCAATTCTACACCCAAATATTCTCCTATAAAATCTAATACCTTGAAATCTCCTAGTGTGCCATTCAAAATACCGTCCATTCCTTAAAAATTAAATCCTACTCCCAAGCCTATCCAGACTCCAAAATAATTCCCTTCACCCTGTATTCTACATCTGCTCCTTTTGATTTCATAGAATATGCGAACAAATCCAAAGTCCAAATTACTGAAACTAAATATTTGTAAACTCATCCGAATAATTTGAAAGGTTTGTCTCGATAAATCAAAAATGGTATTCTAACACCCAATGTTGTAACTTCTAGTTCCAAAGGCATGCAACCAAACCCACCTACACCTCCCCCACAGAACATGCTTTCTTTGAGTGCATCAAAGATTGATAAAGTTGAACCTTTCTACGTCTCTCTGCTTGTTGGAAAATATGTACTAAGCAATTACATAATATATTCTAGTGCCTCAGATAACGTGATGCCTTTGAAGGTTGCTAAAGCTATCAAACTCACCATGGCTCCACCCGATGGCTCTTTTTACTCTTTGGAATCAATACACGTGTGTCTTTGGCCAAATTTCAGATAAGAAAATTTCAATGATGATTTTGGTAGCTGATGTCTCACCTCATTCAGAATGTTGTTGAGTAGAAGTTTCTACCAAGACTTGGGAGGGAAAATTCAGATGAATTAGTCATCGCTACCATAGAAGTGAAGGGAGACATGGAGAAATTTCTTCTCGAGAAGAAGATGAGGTACACGGTATGAAATTCTAGAATCCCAGAAGTTAACATTTTGTACCAGGGTAGCAGGCGGATGAATCACTTTGTGGAAACTAAGGAGGAAGAGAAGATTCCCATCTTGAAAGGTATAAACATGCCTTCTGGAGAGATTTGGAATTTGAATAAGCACTGAGGAGATTCGAGTTACAAGAGGGTAGCCCTGAATCACTAGATGATGTAGACCACGAGGAAGAGGAGATGGTTCTCGATGATTTTCAAGAAGATAAATCAGCTTATATGATTTTCCAATATGAGAAGTTATTGTCATTCCCATTTGGGGATGAAGATGATCTCAATCAAGCCATCTATGAAGAGAAAAAATCAGCTTGTGATGATCCCGTGAAAGGATTGAAATAAATTTTTGTACAAGAAATGCTTGAAGCCGTAGAAGAAACTGAAGATCCTAAGATCAGTCTCGAGCTCCTGATGCAAGCCACAAATATGCAAGATAAGTGTGAAGCTGATTTGGAAGCCTTAACTAATGTGACGGTAAGCCATATTGAGATAAAAAAAGATGAAAAATATGATGCCGCTCTTGAACTGATGATTAATGGATGCAATAATGAAATTGTAGTATTTTCTTTCCCATTTAAAGAGAAAGAATCTTTCCATGATGAACAAACAAAAACAAGAAGTTTTAAGGCCTTTGAAATTGAAGCTCCTCTGGAAAAAGGAGTGATATAATGTTGTGATTCCTAAGATGATGAGGTAACCCCTCTAGGTAATTTCCTTGAGCTATAAAATAAAGAAGAACTACAAGGAATGATGAAGCATAACTCTTTGTAAGAAATATTTGATGCAATAGAAGTTGTGAAAGACCCTGAGCTGATTCTTGATCTCTTCACTCATGTCATGGACATACAAGAAAAGTATGAGGTCGCATCCAATCCTTTCACCAATACTCAAATGCTTCACAATGGAGTAGAGATAAAGGATGAATCAAATGTTTCTCATAGAGAAGATGTCAATGAACATAGGCTACGAGAAATAAACAAGGAAAGCGGCACGATGAAACCGATTTCAAAGAGCATGAAGATAATGGAGTTTCCAAGCAAGAACACGAGCATCAAAAAGATCACATGGAATCACTCTTACCAAGTACACGTAAAATTGTGAAATAACCTAGCTTTAATAAACAATTGAGGAGGGGAGGCTACTTTCTAGAACCTATCAATAGCCCTTGAGTACATCATCATTCGGTGTTACCTCTTCGGGGTAACTTTTGAGAAATGAAAAGTACTTGGTGAAAGTGGGTTTTCCCCGCCTTGTACCATAAGTGATTGATAGGTGTGTTTCCCTTTCCATTTGTGTGTTTCCATTCCTATTGTGTGTCATGTGTTTCCTTTTCGTAATTTTGTGTGTGTGTGTTTCCTTCTTCTAATCTTTCTTTCTAGAAGTTGTACATGACTCTGTAAGGCCCAATGGATAAGGCATTGGTCAACGAATTATATGGTCTAAAATTGAGATTCTGGATTCCCATGCCATGTATTCACTGCACTCAGTCCATGTCATGTCCCCAAGCTAGAGCCATCTGTTTTCGTACAAATGTGTAACAGATAAATTGGTAATTTCCGAGCACGACAACTATACCCCTATGTCGAAATTTTCATGTTTTATCATTCCTAGAACCCAAGGTCAAATCCGTCAGACGTATGTCACCACCTATTTTATGTCAAATTTTTCCCTAGGTGATTTAGGAAAGTCTACTCATTCCCCTAGGTGATTTTATGGAGTTTTAAAAGACACTATCTTCGGCGGTATAGGGAAGGGCTATCGTTGGCCTTCCAGGATCGGGATCAACCTCCACTGGAGTAGAACAAAAGGAAAAAATTCAACATGGAGGTAAATATAATACCTTATAACATCATGTAAATTATTTTGGAAGGTTTGGGGAAGTTTTACAAGACTTGGAGCGATGCGAGTAAAAGCAAGGTTCACAAGCCTAGGTAGTTCACAGGCCTAAAACACCTGTTGGGCTTCGAAGAAGATTTCGCATGAGCTTCGGATGGATTTAGAAGTATAAAAAAACATATTTGGAAAGAGGATTACAAGACATACATTATGGTGAAATAATATTTTCCACAACACATTGGCACATATGATTTTAGGTAGTTTTTCTTAAGCACAAGTGGAGTCCCAGAGATAAAAACTCGATTTTCAGGATAATAAGGTAGAATAAAGACAGTATACCCCTACCATTGGATTCAAAATGTCATTTCAATTCAGGATCATATATGTTTTTTTCCAAAAAAAGTCCATCGGGAGCTCAAGTTATCATTGTTACAAGTTCAGGACTTAGCCAAATTTTTGGGAGGAAACGTGTCAATATCAGGAGCCTGGCAGGATTTTGCGTCCCTCACATCCCCCAAGGTCAGGGACATCAAGGTTGGAAAAGTACACCAAGACCACTTGAATACCTCTCAGCCCCCCTTTATATGACCACTTGGATCCTCATGTAACCTCCAGATTTGATAGTTCAGCCCCCAAGTGCATTTTTGGAGCATCCATTCCCTGCCGTCGAGATCGGGTGCCACGTGTCAACTCTAGGACCACCGTGGAAACTAATGTCCCTTATATACCTGAGGTGAGGGAAATTAGACATGTGGGTGCCACGTGTCACCTCCAGACCACCGAGGAATTATAAGTCCCTTATTTACCCGATGTGGGGGATATAAGACATGGAAAAATTCTCCCATCCCCTATGGGAGTCATTTGGACACCCACGTGGCTAACTTTCATTTGTGCATTTTTCAAGTAAAATCCCCTGCCATCAAATCAAGGACACATGACATCACCTTGACCACCGTGGAAATTGATGTCCCTAACATCCCCGAGGTTAGGGACATCACGGAAATAAAAATTATCCTAGACCCTCCATGTGCATGTTTTTAAAAGTTAAATCGACACTTATCTATTTCTTCTCCCTTATTTCTCCTTCGCACCTTCTCTTCATGCCATGGCCATGTTCTTGCTTGTCCAGACACCCGGTCTGCCATTCCGATCCGAACTAGCTCCATAATGATCACCCAACTCTCCACACCATGAATTCATAGTAATATTCAGGCCTCAGAGAAAAATGGAGTGAAATGACGAAGAACGAAGAGAAAAATGGAGATTTTTTCCGATAACCGTGAAGTCACCCGATTGAAAAATCCTCATATCTTGCAAGATACAAGTCAGATCGAGATGCCATATTTTACAGAATTCCTCATTTTTCAAGGTGATCAAGATGCAACAAACAAGAGGTCAAATGGTTCCCATAATCATTTTCTCCAATAAAATCCTCTCTTCGTGCACTGACTCACATTCGTCAGATTTCCCGTCATTTCGGCAATGGAAACGAGCTAAAAACTTACACACGAGCTCCAAATAAAAAACCTATCACAATGGATTTGTTTTCATTGAAAATGGAGACAAAAACCAGACCTACAAATTTCAAGCTCCATTAATGGCCGCCATGGCAGCTCTGTGCCCGAAGCCATTGTCAGGTCAAAATTTCAAAATTTATTTCCACACATTCTAGTGGGCAAAACTATGTGAAATTGGAGGCTTTGATTTTAACGACAAGAAGAGTCCAAAAAGTATGTTCAAGTCATGAATCGAGTATTGAAAACACCCTTTCTAAAAATAGTAATTTTTCCTACACATGATTGTTATTTTTGGTAAGTCTTCATCAAAAGCAAAGAATGGAAAGATCGGTGTGCATTGAAGATCTCCAAAAGGCCAGAATGATTATCTAGAGCAAAAAATAGCGTAAATGACCACTTACTAAAAATAGTAAGTTCACCATCCGGGCATTTACTAAAAATAGTAAGCCACACTCAAAGAGTTGTTTTGGCACAAGGGTTTGCATAAGGATAATCATTCAGAGGGGACATCATTGTTCAGAGCATCCTAGTCATTTTCATATGGCATGTTCAAGATCCACCTTAGTTCATTACACTTGGCAAGTGTTTGTGAGCTAATTTGGAGGAGTTTCATAGTGTGCAAGGAGTTCAAAGATTCATAGTTTCACTACATTTAAAGCTTTCCATTAATGTGGATCAACGGATTTCATTGGATGACATAAAATATTTTTCTTCTCTCCTCTTCTCTCTCACCCAACTTTATCTCCCTTCAAATGTTCTAATTCTTCGTTGGGGTTTTCACTTTTGATATGCCTTTAAGTCACTTAAAAGTGACTTTAGAAATATAATGTATCTTTAAGTCACCTTTATGTTATAAAAAGGGACTTAAAAGTTTCCTAGGAAGTTGAAAAGTTTTAAGTTGTGTGAGGACATATGAAAAGGAATTGGGGGGTAGATGAAGAGTCATATTCTATTCTATAAATTGTAAAGTCATTCTGTTATCCAAAATGTGCCCCTGCTCATTTTTTGTGGCTAACTCCTTCCATTCTCCCCTCTCTTGTGCCTCAGTCATAATTTTTTTCTCTTTTAGGCACTCAAAACCTTCTGGAAATGGCACCATTGGATAGAGATCTTTCTCAGATTTCCAGAAAGGTAAATTTTTCCTCCTAACTCCGTGTATTTTTGAAGTTATGGCTCGGCGGAGTTTTTTGGGGAAATTTTACCCTGAAAGGCCCGCAGCCAATGAGATGCCGCCACGTGTCATGGAAGTGGCGGGGTCGGAGGAAGATTTGGAATTTTCACCAAGTGTTTGGTGAAATTTCAAATGGAAACATTTTTAGCCCGCAGGCCCGCCAGTGAATCAGGTGCCGCCACGTGTCCAGGGGAGCAATTTGAAAAATTTGGCTAAGTGTTGGCGCATGGAAAATTTTGAAGGAAGGGCCCACGCCCAATAAGGACATGCCACATGTCTTATGCCGGAGGTGGCAGAGGTCGGAGGAAAACTTGGTTTTTTACCAAGTGTTTCACCAAAAATTTCAAAAGGTATGTTTTAGCTCGCCCCCGCGTCCAATCAGCGCTTGCCACACGGTCACCGGAGCTCGGACCTGTGGAGCGCGGGAGGAAGTTGGGAACTTTTCCCAAAGTGTTGGCGCAAAAGGAAATATTTGCCCCAAGGGCCCGCAGCCAATTATATGTCACCACGTGTCTGGAGAGGTGGGTAAGGGGGAATTTGGGAAATTTTCCCAAGGAAAAAATAAAGGAAAATTCAGAGAGGAAGGCCCGCCCCCCTTATTGCGAGCCAATAGAATCTCGCCACGTGTCCAGAGGGCGCCAAAAATCAAGGAAATGCCCCGCAAGGAAATTTTGAAAGGTCAAACCCACATCGAATGGGGTTTTGACACGTGTCCAGGTCGAAAATTATCAGAGACCTGCAGGAAAATTTAGGAAGGATAGGCCCGCATCCAATCAGCGCTCGCCACGTGTCCTCACCTCATCGGCCCGGCGGGGAATTTTGGGAAAATTTTCCAAAGGCGGAAACAAAGGAAAAAGAAGCAGGATGGGCCCGCACCCAATAAAAATGTGCCATGTGGCACTGGAAGGGCGGGGTGTGGGAAATTTTGGAAAATTTTCCAAATGACCAAAAAGGTAAAAATTCAAATTTTTGCCGCCGCCGATTTGGCCCTGTTTTGCCCTAAATTTTCAAATGGCCATAAATTTCGATCCAGAGCTTGGTTTTTCACGTTATTTATATCAATGGAAAGATGGTGAAATTCTCTACAAGATTCGGGGTCATTTTTGCATTTTGATGGAGTTTGGAGAGATAAAATTGAAAAACACCTCTAGCACGTGGTCATGGACAGAAATGACGTTTCAACCACCGTTTTTAATGAAGAATGGCTTGCATTCTCTCCCAGCATGGTCAAAAATGTCAGGGATGGGTCTGTAAGGATGCCCATGTTGTTTTGAATGCATTTTGGTCAATTATTGAACCTCTCCCATGTTTTCCCGTGTTTCTCTCTCTGAGGCTTGTCCCTTACACTGTAAAAGCCAGATTTGGCTCATTTTCAAGGGTGGAACATTTTTGTGTATTGTAGGTCCCCTTTCTCACCTTGGAAGTGATTTTGGTGGAATATCAGACCTTTTCTAAGAACTGCAACTCATTTTTGCCTCTCAGGTGTTGTAATGCAAGTGATTTTGATGTTAAAATAACAATACAGGCCCTGTGATTAATTTTCCATCCTCTGCTTTGGTGTTGTTTGACTAATTTCGATTCCTCATTATAGTTATCAATTTTTGCATGTTGTTTTATTGCATTTTATGAATTGTGTCAATCTGTACAAAAGTGAGAAATTCTCACCACTCCTTTGGTGCATCACCTATTAGCATTAGTTTTAGTTTATCTTGCATTCTCTATCTCTGTCTCCTTTGGAATTTAGGGTAGGATTAGGAATATAGACCTCTGTAACTTGTAAGTGATAAATCTAACTAGAGGAATTGAGGAACCAACCTCTAAAGCGGAGATTCCTTTCTCATTTTTGCAAGTCCTACACTTGGAGAAACGATTCAATGTTGTGCAATCACACTGGATGCTTAGTATGATCAAACTAGAAATCGATCAACATCCAAGGGGTCTTTGCTAATTTTCCACAACAATTCCCATTTCAAAGGGTTGGTGATTGATCTTGTAGACTCAAGAGAAAGCAAAGGAGATAGCCATTTTCTTCTACTTTCCTCCATTCTCAAATTTCTTCCATTCCCACATTATTTAACTTTTATTTGAGAAATCAATTTAAGAAGGAGTTTCTATCTTTCTTTAACTAAGGGGTTTCTTGATACTTGGTGATCAATAAATTCTATCTGGTCTTGCTATTCAAAAGTTTTTTCTTCCCATAAATGCATGTGTTGAAGTTTCTAACTAGTGTGTGTGCAGGAATATGATTTTCTATCTATAGCATTAGTTCTCCTACCTCTTTTCTCACTCCCATTTCTCGCACTTGAGACAAAGTGTTTCCCTAGTAAGATATTGCTATCTTTGATGCAGGGTCGTGGAGTGTCCTTGTTGGATCCCCGATCAAAATGCCACCACATAAATCCACCTTTTCAAGTGTATGCACATACGGTAGTTACACCGGTTAAGTAGAGGGACTTAGATTCCCATAGCGTTGGCAAGAAATCCACAAGTTTGTCCACCCAAAAAAATTTCGCTAGCTTGAGACCATTGAGTGGTCTCGAACTATTAAATAAATATAAAAATAGAATGGTTAAACCTACCATATACCCCATTGACCTGAGAAAACAACTCAATCCACAATATATAAAAATACCATAGACTCAATACTAGTAGGTGACTAAGTCACATATTCATCATAATACAACTATTTAAACTCAAATTCAAAAAGTTTTTACATATAAACGAGAGAAATGAAATTATTTCCAAGTTCACACCCAAAATGTGTGCCATGTAATAGAAACTAACTATATATAAGAAAAAATCGATGACATCATAGTCATGGCCATGTACATTAAATAAACCGTAAACCCCTAAAAATTAGAATCAAACCGAGAGGTGAGGTGGGTTTTCAACAATCCACTCAAACATTTTTAATCAAACTATCTAGCAAGTGAAAATAATGATCAACCATAATTATACGATCTTGAGCTTGATATTATATCCCCATTATTGATTTATACATCATGTGCATAAACACAAAATAAATCATCACATGTATTGAAATTTGAGAACGAGATAGCCAACCCTTCAAACCATGTCCAAAATTATGAACAAAAAGAAAAAATGATAGGTTGCGGGTTATAGATATTGAGCTTGAATTTAAGACCATCATAGTCATTTTATACAAAGACCTAAACTAAGCACTAAAACAACCCCACCCAATACGGGTGAATTAAATTCAAATAAAATAATACCCAGTAATTAAACAATACTCACGGTAACATGTGAGTATTCAATCACGATCTAGGTGATACCCAAAATCATATTCACAATAATAAGGTGGTTTTAAACAAATGGACAATATGTAGCTCGACTATATGTAAGTTTAAAAATAAATTTTCATTCAAATACATATACATTTACAAAAATATCCATCAAATCCAATTTACATTCAACCATATCTTTCAAACAAGATCTACACAATATTACAACGAAGAAAATGATAACACACAAGGGAAAATGATTTTTCTACATTTACATTAAAATATCTTAATGATATAAATGATAAAGATGAGCAAGAGATGATTCCATGCCTATAATGCATTTATAGGAGGCTAAATATGCTTTTTTCTTCCATGAAATCCTCCAAAGATTTCACACAAACCAGAAGATGAACAACTTTAAATCAACACAAGAGCCCCATAAAATCCATAACATCGACTATATAAACTCCTTAAGAAATAGGATTTAATTTTTTCATGTAGAGTACAACATTATGCCCCAAAAATATCCATGAAATTCTTCCATGTAGAGCTCACATGGCGAGCCAAAATAAAGAGCAACAACAAAATTGAAAGACCAAATAACCACTTATCTCAAGGGTGGCTTCTTTGAGAAGCTTCCCACTTCTCCCGATGCTACGAAGCCTCATAAATTCCATTAAATGAAATTGTCCATTATCCTTCCAAATTCCTTACTAATTCCCTACTAAAATTCCATCATCGCCAACGTTGGTGTTCCACACCAACTACCTTACAATCCTTATCGCCCATTTCGGAGTTAGTTTTCATCTAATGAATAAGATCAAGTATCAAGCGAAACCCTAACATAAATTTCCTTCATAGAAACTAATATGTCTTTTACAATTAATCAAACATTAGCTTGGGTGGCTTAACAATGAAAAGCTTGGTTTGAGCTTGGGTGGGGCTTGGTTGAGTTAGGTGACCCCAACCCATAAAAAAATAACATTGAATTTGCATTTCCATTCGAATATGGCTTGAAATTACTAAGGTCCTCGACGCATATTAAAACATAAGCTAGAGCATATATCTATATACAATATTATTTAAATTAATATATATACATATATCTATATACATATATATATATATATATATGTATGTCTACATGTAGGTATGTATATACATATGTCTACATATGTATATATATAGGTATGTATATATACTATGTATACATACATACACACACACATATGTATATATGTATATATGTATGTATATATATATATGTATATATATATATACATACATATATACATATAGATATATACATATATATATATATATGTATACATATACACATATATATATATATATATGTACACACACACACACACACACACACACACACATATATATATATATATACATATGTACACACACACACACATATATATATACACACATATATACATATATATATATGTATGTATGTATTTTAATCTTTCGATAAGACATAATTTATAATCATTTTACAAACCAATTGACACTAATATGAGTGCCTCTTAAAGGATTTTAAAATAACATTTTAAAATAGAAGTCCGATGACTATACCTTTGTTTTCCAACAAGGATCGTCACAAAATTTAATCAACCATACAAGGATTGTAATATTTACTAATCGCACACGTTCCATAAATGTAAATTAGTACATAGGTATAAGACCAACGAAGATGCAAAATTACAAATAGAAATCAAGCCATCATGATAAACCTTTCAAATAATGAAACAAATCATAATAAAACAATAAACATAATGTATAAACAATCATCAATCAAGTAAAACATGATAAGAAATCATTGTTTCACATACGGGAAAAAATATCTATTAATCCAAGATAGACTTAATGGGTATGACATGTCGAGCTCTATCTTTCATGGTGTCAATCTATGTTTTATCTTAACCATTAAGAGTGTGACACCTATCTTTTGATTTCGGATCCAAATTTTATTTTAAAGTTGTTTTTTTAGACAAGTATCATCGGTTGACTTGATTTTTCGTCACCTTTTTTTTTTCTCGACCTACTAGTTTATAAATTCTAATTATTTCTAGGTACTTCACATTCACTAGGAGATCATATTTAGAATTAGTTGGAAAGCTAACACACACCTCCCGCATTGGTTGTTATTTTTTTATTTATTGGTTAAGTGGTTATGATCCAGGAGGACATTTTGCGATGTTAGGAGTCCCCTATATCTACCTAAACAATGACAAAGTGGTAGAGAATTTAATAAGCTTTTTGTGGTACACGAAATGCGAGAAAACAAACTTTGTATGCTCAAGATACAATGGGTCAAAGTTTAGTCAACATTCATAACTCGGCACGGTAAACTAACCAACAAGGCAATGAAAAGAAATCATTATTTCACATATAGGAAAAAATATCTATTAATATGAGATAGAATTAATGGGGTATGACATGTCGAGCTCTATCTTTCATGGTGTCAATCTATGTTTTATCTTAACCATTAAGAGTGTGACACCTATCTTTTGATTTCGGATCCAAATTTTATTTTAAAGTTGTTTTTTTAGACAAGTATTGTCGGTTGACTTGATTTTTCATCACCTTTTTTTTTTTTTTTTTTTCGACTGCTAGTTTATAAATTCTAATTATTTCTAGGTACTTCACATTCACTAGGAGATCATATTTAGAATTAGGCTGGAAAGTGACACACACACCCTACATTGGTTGTTATATAATTTTTTTATTGGTTAAGTGGCTATGATCCGGAGGAAATTTTGTGATGTTAGGAGTCCCCTATATCTACCTAAACAATGAAAAAGTGGTAGAGAATTTAATAAGCTTTCTGTCGGTACCTAAAATGCAGAAAACTCACTTTGTATGCTCAAGATACAATTGGTCAAAGTTTAGTCAACATTCATAACTGGTATGGTAAACTAACCAACAAGGCAATGACACGTGGTAGAAACAAAGTGCGTAAGATACAAAGAAAAAAATGTTATTTGCAATATTAGGTCACAGCTTGGTGATTACTGAAGGAATTTAGATCACAATTCAGGTGATATCAAATTATCCTCCTAACACACATATATGGTATCTCAACATAGCCACCGACCATTGTATTCAACTAGGGATTTATATGTTAAATGGCACGCTCATCATCCCCACCGCCACCACGTGGTGTTACACTATAGTTCGATCATTAAATGGTCAAAATAACTATACATGCCCTTTCACACAATTAAATGATATAACACATGGCCGCAACCACAGTACTACACGATGGTTAAGCCTTTTTAAAGTCTTAAGTCATGCTAATACCCATGAAAATGGGGATATTTAACGCCATCTAGGAGTCATGTGGTGGTAAAGGGAGTCATGGTGTGGTGGATACATTGGATAAAGTATGTAGAACTATATAAAATGCAGGTGCAAAAACAAATCAAGGTCTACAAATTTTAATTTAAGCGACATGAAATGTGACATGGTGATAATTATGTGGCATTAAATAGGTGGTGGATATATTATGAAGCATGGTTATGTGATAATGTAGCCGTATAAAGTATAAATCCTTAATAAAAGTTATATGGTGGAAAAAGGGTCGGCAGGAGAATCGAACCTCCACTACTCTATTAGAATTATTAGTGACTCATCGCCACACCACCCCATCTCAACAATCTATAAAATGGAGCCATGGGGTGTTGATTATAAGAACTGTTTGGTGGCAATCCAAGGCACATAAGGAGAATTTTCACATATCACTTATTTTGGAGGTCTTAAAGGTAAAATTGACCTTTGGTGTAAAACAAGAAAATGCACAAAATTTCCCCACACACCTAATGGTGATATTTTTACCCAATTTAGAGGCATTTTGACTTTGTTTTAATCTACAAAAGTCATATCTCGCATTTTGCATTCATTTAGAGTCATCATCGAGTGTTCCTTTCATCCAAGGAAGACAATTTTAAGGCATATACTTCTGTGACGGTCACTATCAACTGAGTTTCTACTTCTTGGTGGATTTGGAGCAATTTTTCTTCATATTTACGATTTAGAGTAATCTATTGGATCTTGATCATTTTATTTTATCTAGTTTAGATTCATGGGTAATTAGCTAGGTATGTGATCATCAGGGTAGAATCCCTATACAACTATCACCGGGTGGTGGGCAAAATCCCTATATAACTATCATTATGGATATTTAGATCAGATACATTCCCTGGTATCCTCATTTAGATTCATCGCTTCATTGTATGTTTGTACTAGTTTACAACTCAAAAGTGTAATGAATTAGTTCATATGAACCTGGAGACGTAGGCATTTTAAAATTTCATTATCAAATTCATTTGCGTGTGTGTGTTCTCTATTTACATTACATTTCCATTTGAAGTTGATAATGTTTAGAGAGTAAAAATATTTTAATTCTTATAGGATTTTGTGGAGATCAAGTTGGTATCAAAGATGTTTTTTTGATTGCTTGATTGCATTTAGATTCCAGTTTATGATTTTCTAATCCCATCATTGTAGAATATTTGGCTTGACCTTTGTACTCAAAAGCTTTGTAATATTTTGGGCATTATTTGGTTTACAATAAATCATGGGAAAATCATTTCATAGGCAAATACTTTGGAAGAGCTCGAGGGCATTAACAAAATAATCCATGTGGAAAATGCATTCTTGCATTGCAAGCTCTACTCCCTCAAAGAGAAAGTTGATCATTTGAAAACAAAGCTAGAATAAAAGGATGATCTCTTAATCAATTTATAGTGTGGTGATCATAAGAAGGCCATTCCTTCTACTTCAGATGTAGAGACCATGACAGAGTGCATTGTAAGTTTTTCACCACGGGAATCTTCTTCTTCCTCCCATTTAGTTTTGGATTTAGGTAATGATGTCTTTGGTTCATTTGAAAAGCATACTAGAGGCATTGGATCCAAATTGTTATTTAAGATGGGTTTTAATGGAAGAGGTCTTAGAAAAATATTCAATGCATTACTAACCCAATACAGGTCAAAGATAATCCTTGTTTTACAAGATTGGGTTATACTAGTGCAGGAAAGGATATTGGAGGATGCTACAATCATATTAGTGGGAGACAAGCTTTCGAAGGCCAAGAGAACACCCCATTAGTCATGTGGGTAGATTTTGTGTAGGAAGCAGGTGCTTCTTCATCAAAATAAGTTGGCAAGAAAAATTAGTGTAGAGGTATCCACATTCCACCTCCACTTTCTTACCATAAGTGTAAAACTTCCGATCCAGTCTTTTCAATTTAAAAAATTTGGCTTTGATATTCAAAAAATGTGGCATGTATTTCCTTGTACTTTTTTTAGAATGCATAACCATTTTGTTGCCATATATTGGAAGAGAAGGACTTTTTGAAGTTGTTTCCAATCCTAAAGAACAAGGAAAATAAAAAACCTTTATGTCATCATTCAAAGGTAAGAAATGGAAGTAATATTTCCTCATCTCAAAAGAAGGTAACGAGGAAATTTTGTGCTCATTGTCATATGCATGGGCATCAAGTGGACACTTTTTGGAAACTTCATCCATCTCACCATAAGTATTCTTGCAAGAAAAATATGGAATACAGACCAGTGGAAAAGGTAAATGAAGTTGTGACTCCACCACTAGTTGAAAATTAAACCCTAGATCAGGTAATACCTATAGATGAAAGTCTGTTAGCATGGGTTAGTAAACAATTTTTTAGATTTATTTTACATAGCTTTTGATTATTAGCATGCATTTTAAGACCCATTTTTGGGAACTGTTTGTACATATGATGCTTACAAATTATTAGCGAGAATATTTTTCAGGTGAAAAAATTCATGGATTTCTTGCCAATGATATGGAAATTTACATCTCTCTACTTAAACGATGCATCTTCCATATTTACATGTGTGAGTATATCCAACAAGGTCACTCCATTGACAACAGAAAATCTAGAAATTTTGCTAGAGAGGACATTTTCAAGAGAGTGGGAAAGGGAGTGAGAATATCAAATAAGGGAACAAATGCTGCAAGTAGAAAATAAGATTCTTACATACACCAGTTAGAAATTTCATCACATGCATTGAATTTAAGAATAAAAAACCATGTAAATGGTAATAAGACCAATTAGGACTTATGAGAACAAAGAATCCCTAAATCCATCAGTCAAAAAAGGCTATAAACTCCTTCTTGTATTGATGCTTAAGTAGAAATTGTACATCGTAAGAATAATAGAGGAATACAAGAATGAAAAATAAAAGAATGTGGCTAACCCTCTCTTTATTCTCAAGTAGGTGAGAGCTATCTCATTAATTTACAGAATGCAACAAATTAAGAAGTTAATAATTTCAGAAGATAATTGTCCTTCAAATGAGGATCTTATTAAAATTTATAGAAGAGGAAGAACTATTCATCTTCCCAATGACCTTTCATATATCCTATTTTTGACATTCGACTATTCATATTCCTATCAAATATTAAGTCTTTTTTATAAAAAAAGGAAAATTAATTTTTACATCATGTTTCTAAAGTCACTTTTAATTGACTTAAAGACATATTAAAAGTATAAATCCAACATGAAATTAGAATGTTCAAGAGAGAAAAAGAGAGGAGAGAGAGAGAGAGAGAGAGAGAGAGAGAGAGAGAGAGAGAGAGAGAGAGAGAGAGAGAGAGGAATCATGCCGATGAATAATCTACTCGGGTTGACTCTAAAATTTCTCTTTGGATTGAATCTCATACCTTTGAACCATTTACGGTGAATGATTTTCTTATGTTGTGGGCAAGTTATTTGGCTCCAAGTGATAAACTACCTTGAATGACCCATAAACAACACGAACTAAGTGTTTAGAAACATTGTTGAATGGAACATTTTGAAACTGCGAGTGTTTCTCATGAAGATCCCCTCTAAAAATAATTAAGCTTTGGAACAAATCCTACCCTGGCTCCCTACAACATTGTCACACTGCTAAGTTGATTTGGACATGATTATGATAAAATACACTATGAACAATCCTACGGTGTTAAGCTGTGAATTCCACCTCACAAATATTGATTGAAGCATGAAATGAGTGTCGAAAGATACTGTTAAGATTCATGTAAGTGACCTCATTTTCATCTACTCTTGGCTACTCGATGATAGAGGATGCACTAGTTTCCCCCTTGCGAATCTGAACTTCATTATTTCTTGACACTTACTATATTTGGAAAGGGAAACTATTTTTGGTAAGTGTCGATATTTTTCCTCTGGTCCCCAAATGGTGATGTCAACTTGGATGTTCAACTCCTGGAACGTTCCCTTTGTGCAATATTCCCTCAAGAAAATATTACTTTTTTTAGTAAGTGCCTATGAGATAACATACTATTTTTAGTAAGTGTGAAAATTCAACTCTGTAAAACCTCAATAGGATATGAATTTTTCAATCTCCTCTTCTCACTATGTTCATCTCACCTTCTCAACCTGTTTTCTATTTTTAGTAGGCACTTATGGGACCACTTACTATTTTTATTAAGTGTCGATTTCAGGCCGAGGTGATATTTATGATGATTTTTAGTGTGATACTTCCCCCGTATTCAGTTCCTCCTTCGCAACTTCTTTAGATGGTGGCTTACCTAAAATAGCAGTCTTTCATGTAGAAAGCCTACCATTTTTAGAAGTTTTTCTTTAGGTGATCGGATCACGAGAGAGATGAATATTTTTGATATGGGTTTTTTCCCAATATCACCCCTTTAAAATTTCGGACTTACTCGCTCACCGGTTTGTGAGATTTTAAAACTTGAAATTTTTTTCCTCACAACGGCTTTGGGCACAAAAAAACCGTTAATAGAGCTTGAAAATTTCAGGTCTATTTCTTCACCTCAAATCGTGATGGAAATTATTTTTTTAATGTGGGTTTCTCTTCTTGTTTCATTAGTGAATTTTCTTCGCAAATCGATTGTCGGTTGATCAATAAATTAGCTTTTTGTTTTCGTTGTGTAAAGAAGGTGATTTATTTTCTATAAAAATCCTTGCTATGAATAAGAGATCCATTATTGAGGTTTTTATGGCCTCTAAAAATGGTGAATAAAACAAAATATATCATCTCAATCCGTGCCTTGGTTTACAAGTTTCTCCCACAAGGAAAACTATAAAAAGAGTGCACCTCATTCCTTTATACTTTACTCCATGCTTTTATTTTCATCTCATATAACACATATGATTTCTAAGCTAAGTCCAATCCTTTATTAAAACCTTCAACAAGGTTAGTAGATGAATAATCTAAAGTGAGTTAACAAGTCATTTAGAGAGTTCATTTCACCATTATTTGAGTAGTAACCATAACCATTAGATTTCCCCTTAGTTCTATTTAGGCCATCTTAGGTAATTGATCGATTAGTAGGCATGGTTAGTTATTTTTGCATTGTTTTCATACTAATTAGGAATTATTTTAAGCTTCTATCTTAATGTTACATTCATAGACTTAGAGCCCTAGCTAATTAGGTGGAAATGGTGTTAGCCTTCCTTGTTTAGCTTTGTAGTTTGCTTTGTAAAGTTTAGGGTGCATTCATTTGGCACGCTTGATAGGAGCATACCCCATTGCATTCAATTTTTAAGCTTTTTAACTTATTGTCAAAGTTTTTCATTTCAAGTTTTTAGATTTGTTTCAAATTTCCTAGATTAATTTCAAGTTTTCTAGTTTAATTTAAGCTTTATAGAGTCATTTCAAGCTTTTTAGATTACTTTCTCAAGATTTTTTAGATTAATTTCAAAATTTTAGAGTAATTTTCAAATTTTTAGATCAATTTCCATTTTTAAAAGTTGTTTCAACTAGATTAGTGGTAGAAGTTTTGTTTTCTTTCTTTTTGTAGGATATAAGGAGGTAAAGCCCTATCGAAATTACCAAGAAATCCCAAAGATTGGGCCTTAAAAAAATTGCTTCAAAACTCAGATTTTTGATCATCTATAGGAAAAAGGCACATGTGCATAACTGTGAATGCTTGTGCCTCACTGGAAGTTCATGTGCATCATTAACTTGTGAGAAATGATAGAGGGACACTGTATATGAATGTAAGCTGGTTGATGACTATGAGCACCCATGCATCTTTGGTGAGCGCTTGTGCACTAGTAGGGGCACCTTTGCATCAAGGTAAAAAAATTTCAAAATTCTAGAACTTCAATTTTGTGATTCTTATCAGTTTTTAAGGGTTCTTAGATGCTTTTTTGGTCAAATTATTGATTTTAGAGTAATATTCTTAACAAATTTGTCTTAAAGTTTGATAAAGGGTCTTTTAAGTAAATTGAGTTAGGGCTTGAAGAGTAATTATTTTCTCATACTTTGATTGAGTTTGGCATAAGGTTTTGTATGCTCTTCTCTTGCACCTAGTGTGATCTTGAGAACCAAAAACACCTCTAAACTATTCTTTTTACTTCTTGGGAGTAAGTAGGAACAATTATAATTCATTTTGTGCTTCAAAAAATTAAACTTCATTTTTGCATATGCTTGATCTTTTAGTTTACGAAAATTTTCATTTGATAAGAAATCAAGACTAAAACTTGTGTATGCTCTTCCCTTGCACCTAGTGTGATCTTGGGAAAATTAAGAAATTTTAGTCTTTCATTAAGAAGCACTTGGATTAATTGGGAATAAACCTTGTTTTTGCAAATTTTGATAGTAGTTAGTGGATTTACAAGCATTTTTCATTGTTATTTTCTTATGATATTGTGAATTTATTTTGAAACTACTAACCATTTTGTGAAGGACCTAACACTAATCGAAGAAAGAAGGACCTAAACAATTTTTCTAACTACATGTGTGATTGTAGGTTGCCAAAAGGATTAAAAAAACCACATTACTTAGTCCAAAAGATTAAAAAATACAACACAATCATCACATTATATTTGTAAGTTTGAGTTAAGAGCTATGGCTCATCCACTTGACTAGGACATAACCCATTTGGCATAAGCCTTAAGCTATAACAATGGGGTGGTCCTAGGAACCCTAAAGTAGTTCATGTAAGAGGATCCTTGTGAGAACGAAACATAAAAGTGCTCCACACTACCGAATTGTCTAGTACGCCTTGGTGAGATTAGATTCAAAGAAATCCATATTACGACCCGGTGAAAGTGTAACTAAATGCATTTCAATGCTCATTATACTAAAGGGGGTAAAGTAAATCTGAGATACTCCTAAATTAGTCAAAGTGTAACTTTTTGGGTAAATCGAGCTCGAAATAGATATCTGCGACACACCAAAGAGGGAACTACCTAGGAAGCTTGTCACTTGGAACCATCATTTTGTCTCAGAGAGTATACTTGAGGGCTCTCACAAAGTGACAACTTTGTTAAATTCAAACTATTATATTTTTAACAAGAGAAATAATCTCTTAAAGTTGAAACTCGCATGACATTTCATCATGAAATATACTTAGTGTCATTTTCCCTGATTTTTCACTTCTCCTAAGACAAGGCAAAACTCGCCAAAATAACCCCAAGTATATTTCAAAACCATTCGTCTAAACCTTTGTCTTCTTGTTGCCCATTTTTTGGGATAAAAAGAAACAACATATATCTTGATACGTACACCCAAAAGTAAGGTATCAGATCGGGAAACGTGTAATAAGTGCCCCAATGATGATACAGGTCTCTTCGCAAGGTGTTCGGGATCCAGAAAAGCTTTACAGATATGCGTTAACATCCCGCATGCCCCGCTTAGCCCCCGCGTGCTTTGTTTTCCTATTTTTCCCTCTTTTCTTGGCTTTTTGGTCTTCAGTGACGAAACCGCCTCCCGAAATATCACGACTCACCGCCTTTTCTTGCCTTTTCCGTAAGAACACTCTTTTCGACACGACCCGCGTGAAATATCACAACTCACCGCCTTTTCTTTGCCGACTTAAGCATGAATTAATGTTTTTGGTCCCCTGGAATAGTGTTTTTCTTTTGTTTAATGTTTAGGAGTTCAGTTTGGATTTGATTTTTGGATGTTTGGATTCCTATAAATGCATGGTTTGTGCACATGCAAATGGCTCTCGAATTTTGCTCCAAAGTTTGCTTTTGAATTTCTTATTCATAAACAGATTTAGTTTTCCTTTGCTTAGGATTCTTAGTTTTCTCATTGAGTGCTTTGGTTAGTATTGTGTCAAACTTTGGTAAGCCACATATCCAACTTGTGCAAGTGCAAACATTATGGGCCACCATTTTCACTCCAACTTTCATGTTTTCAAACTTTGTGTCCCTTTAGTTTGCTTAGGATTGGTAGCATAGTTTGCCGCAGTTTGTTTTAAGCTTTGTGTTCTTTGTTGGTAAGCCACGATCCAACTTGTGCAAACAATTATTGTTTTGGAGTAGAATATTCTAGGCAACCATTAAAGTTGTAGGTTTTGCTCTTCATACGTACTAATTTCAGGTTCCGAACGCTTTTGTTGCATGATTCACAGAGACCCCGCTAGGAATTGCATAGGCCAAGCTCGTACTCTTGCGCTTATCCCTCTCCTATCCGCATTCTATTCTGTCTCCGCACCAAGGCTTGTCCATTGATCAAATATCTATTTTGATGCAAGCATTCCACACTTTTTCGGATTCACGTGAGCACAAAGAACGAAGAGATCATACCGAGGGGACAAGAACACACACACTGGGTCGGATTCGCCCTTTGTTCGCTAAATCCAGGTTCCATCTTTCAAAGTTTTAGTTAGAACTTATCAAATAAAGTAGTTAATCACTTTATTACGCTTATTTCCATTCTCGATATTTGCTTGGGAAGTTGTGGGGGTTGATAGTTTCGAGAAACTATGATTCATTCCTCACTTCGAGGTAGGATCGAGAATCTTGCAAATAGATTAGTTATTTCATTATTTAGAATAGATATACAAAATTGCATGACAAATAGCTACACTGCTATTTTTGTTTGTTTTACGTTATTAGTTTAGTTGTCAATTCTAAATATTTTAGTTATTGCTTTCTCATAAATTGCCGTAAAATACAAAAAAGGAATTATATATGCTAGAAGTGTACTTAGATTTTACTTTATTATAGTTTGTTTCATTATGCTTTTGCATGACAATTATGGAATCGTCCATAGAGTTGATTATATTCACCATATGACCCTATCGGGGAGAAATACACGAAACCATCCGGTCATTTTCCACGCATCCCACAACCCATAGATCAAATCACGCCGAGCTCGATATTGATTGGAGCCTTGCAATCATCCTCGCATATCGATCTATCACACCACCAAGCTAGAAGGGCCTTCTTTGCCTTAGATTCGCAAATACCATTATTCGAAGACATTAGACTCCCAACTAGTTTGTCCATATTCTATCCCCACCGGTTGTCTCGGCACGACCTCGGGAGGTCGGCACGTGGAAGAGTCACTTGTTGATTCTCACACTCGCTTGTTGTTTTTCCGACGTATGATACCACTAGATATCATGTGTCCACCACCTTTGTATTCTACTTGCGCAACTAGGTTAATTCTGGAGGGAAAGTATCAAAGTGTGCATGGTAATATTATGATCTAAGTAGGGCCCCTTGTCTCAAAAAACCCATATTTGAGACTTATTATCATCATAGTTAGGTAATTCCATGCTTTTCTTCTTTTGAGTTGTTATGCTTTCCACATTATAGCCATACTGATTGAGTATTTACATCTTATTTCCATTGTGAAATAAGGCTCAAATATCTATATTCTAGGGTTATTATGTTTGCACTCTTAACAAATTCTTGTTATACTTAGACATAGTTTTTACATCCTAGATTTGTCTTCAGGTTTTGTGAGTGTTGATGATACATTTCTAGCATCTTGATAACATCATTTTAACACTAAAAATATTGCTTTCCCAAAATCTGGTTCACATGTCTAAATAGTTTCATTACGCTACTCACATTGTTATCATCCATTTTACAAAACTTAGACTTTGTTAGTGTTTAGAAAATGGTTTTTGTATATCTTATTAGAATATCGCATAAACATTTCCTTATAATTTAGGCCTTGTTTATTGTAAACTTGACCTAACTGGTAATATTGTGTTGTCACTATTTGGTTGCAAACCTATCTAGATGAATCTTGAGAAATAGACTATTTAGTGTGACTAAATTTTGAGTATTGTATATCATTGTATTGTTCAAGATAGGATTGTATCGTATATTACCTTGCTAAGTTGAGTTAAGTGTTTATTATTTAGTTCTTAGGATCACGTTGAGTTTGTTAGATTCGTGGCTATGTTATAGTCACCATTTGTCAAAATGATTTTAGCATTATTTGACCGTGAAAATTTTCCTAGGGTCTATTTTTAAACCTTAGTGGAAACCTTTATTGATATGCTTCCTATTACAAGAATGGGGTATCGAAAATTAGGAGTGGGTCCCTTTGGAAACAATAACCCACTCTTGGAAGAAAATTTCATGATCAATCATAGTAGTGGTGAAGGGGATTCTCCTCATGCAAATATGGAAATTAATTCTGCCCACTTTGATGATTACATATACCAAAATAAACATGAGGTGCTAAGATGTGTCGTAGAGCTAGGAGAAAAATTACCTCCTACAATAGACCCTTCTCTCATTATTGGTATGGTTCATGGAGAAGAATAAATGGAACATCTCTTAAGAATATCAATGATATATTAAACCTAGGTCACACCTCTACTTCAGGATGACTGAATAATGAGGAAGTATCTTTCAAAAATGATAGAGAATATAGTTTACCTTCTTTTAAAATTCATTTTGAAGATCATGAAGACCATGTTCATCATGCACAACCTTATCCTAATGAAAATCCACATAACATACCTATTCAAGAGGTGACGTTAGAACAGACAGGTCCAAGCCCTTACTCACCAATTGGAAAGTTTGGAATTTCATATATATAAGGAACAACTAAAAGTTTTGAAACAAGTTATACCAAAAGTGAAACTAAAAGCTTCACTTTACAAGTTCCCAATGAACACTCCTCAATAGGAGGCACAAAGAGGTCCTTATGAAGAGATTCTCATAACAAATAAGGGTGGAAATACACCCATATTTAATCCTACATATAGACTTATGCCACCCACGCAAGATCAAATTTTCAATCAAGAGTGGTCAAGAATGAAAAACACCATTTAAGCACTACAAGAGGGGCAAAGTGGTAACAATAACAAGAAATACCGGTTTGATGGGTTATGTCCTTACCCATTTGAAAAATCCATGCTAAAAGTGCCTTTTACAAGACACTTTGATTTTCCAAAATTTGAAAAGTATAAGGGAAAAGGTAACCCTCGTGATGATATTAAATATTTTTATATGGTATGTGAAGAGGTTACATTTAGCGAAAATTATCTTATTTTCCTCTTTCCACAAAGTTTGGGAGTAACAACATTAGAATGCTTTGTACACATCCCTAAGGGATCCATATCAACATGGGAAGAACTAGCAAAGAGTTTTGTACAACACTTCTCTTTTAATATATAAAATGACATTACCATGTTAGATCTCTATGATGCCAAGCAACGAAACAATGAAAAACTTCGCTACATTTTTACAAAGATAGAGAGGGTTAGCTAGTAGCTTCCTTGCTCCATACCGAAAAGAAGCTGATAGGAATATTTGTTCCCAATCTCCATCCAGACATTATGTTCCACTTGTAAATGCATTTTGGAAACACATTTGAAGAGGTAATAGAAAAAGTGAGTCAAATTGAAAATGCATTGTTAGCAACGTGGACTTTAAAACCTTTCTCTCATGAACACAACGATTCCAAGACCAATAACAAGACAAAGTTTGTTCCTAATAAGAACAAAAATGTTGTTAATGATGGAATCATTGACAATAAAAGAGTACAACCCATTTAAAACCGCATACCTCTAAAACTTGCAAAGGGTAATCCACCTATTGAGTATAAATGTCATGTTTTCACTCCTCTTTGGGACTCAATGTCATCAATACTAAAACAACTAGATGAATTTAATATGGTTAAATATCCTAAAACTATGCCTTATGAGGATAACGCACCTAATCCATAATGGTTTAGAGATAATGAATATTGACAATTCCACAACATTAAAGGTCACAAAAAGATAATTTTTTGAATTTACAACACTACATCCAAGACTTAAACAAAAGTGGTGATGTGGAGATGGATTCATCCACTCCTAAGAAATCCCCCAATATGTAGAATTTTCTTAAACATAATCAGAAAAGAATGCAAATTATGTGTCTAATGAGGAGAATTATTTTGATGCTCTTATTATTTGTATTTATACACCTATCCAACATGCCAAAATGATAACCCCTATGATATCCCTAGACTATCTATGTTTAGGCATGTGTCGAAAAGACTAATTAACATGTAGTTATGCATACTTATGACAGTAAAGAACCTAGGTTTCTACATTCCCACCAAAGTATTCCTATTACAACTAGACCTCATTTGGTTCTTCACGCTAGACAACCCATTCGGGTACCTTGTTCCCCACCTTCATCTCATAGTCGGTGGTATGGTATGTACACTTGATTCAAATTATTATTTGGGTTCCCCCTCTTCTTCTCGACTCCAATAAAAACTATTATTCTAATTCTTCATATTCACCTCGATCTTCTAAAAATTCTCATCAAAGCTATTCACTTCATTCAACTCTTAAGTCACAGTCCTCCCTTTCTTCATAGGACTCCCTTTATTAGTCACCTAAACAATATCTTCCTCCTTTAAAGATCCATGTAGCCCCAAGTCTCGCTACTCAAACATCTAATTTGGTTCTTGAGCCATGGTCCTCCCTATCTTTGTAGGACTCCATTTCTCGATCACCTCAATGCCCCCTTCCTCCATTGAAGATATCTTCAACTCAAAGTCCTTCTAATCAATCATCTAAGTCAACTCCCATGTTGCATTCATCTAATCAACCTCCTACGGTCAAAGAACAAATACCCTTGTTGATCGATTCATCTCAAGATAAGGAGATGATCACAAAATTCTTAGGGTCACACGATGGCATTCTCATAGAGGATTACAATCAAGGATTTAATTTTGACTTTGATACACTTACATATTGGGAAGAATAAATTGAATCCTTTTGTCAGAATACTTAGGAAGATCCTAAGACCATTGAGGAAGTGCCTATCTTCTCATTACCTAATCATTCTTTATATATCAGGATTCCTCCATCAAAATATCACTTTGGGTCACCACATGGTATCCCATCATCTGCTTCTATGTGTGGGGCACCTCCAAGTAACCCTTCATCATATATTTGTAGCTCACCCCCTGGTGGTCCATTTTCGTTTATATGTGGCTCACCTGGGTAGCCCCTCTTTGTTTATATTTGGGGCACATCCTAAAACCACCTCATCTTTTATTCTTGGGCCACATCCTAATATCTCATCATATTCTACCTATGGGATGCCACCAAGAAGTCTTTCATCCTCAATCTTAGGGCCACATCATAGTATTCCTTTATCTTTAGTCTATGGGACACCCCCAGTATCCCATCCCTCTTTAATTCTTGGATCGTATCCTTCACATCCATGATATTTTTATTCTATCAATGATTATGAAAAAATACCCTCATTTCTCACACAATTTCTATTTGTCCAATTTCTTATCCCACTTCTCGGGATCATAAAAGTCATGTAATAGCTTATAGAAAACCAAAACGGTTCCTTCATTATAGTTAGATCAATAATTCCAAGAGCTCTAAAGCTCACAAAAATTTAAACAATCTTAAAGTTCATAATAAAACACACTTCAAAAATGCACATCAAATTACCCATCAAGTATGGCGTAAAGTGAAAAAACCTCGGATAGGGACCTCAATATCCCTAATATGAAATTCATGTTTTATAATAAAACATAGTCATCTATTGACTATAGTTCACCATGATCATTGAGATCGGGGATAATATGACTCTTGATAAACAAACATGTCTAGTCTTCCATATCAAGGAAATTATTGAGATTGTTATTGGATCTTATCATGCCAAGTGACCTTGTCAGTCACACCTTTCAAAAATACAAAATACAAATAAAAGGAGAAAACATTTCAAAAATATATATCAAAGGTAAACAAACACACACTTTGTAATCGTGTATTGCATACACATGGATGTTCTTTCTTCCCTTCCTTTTATTATTTTGCAAGTCTTCCTACCATTTTCATCCTTTTGAGGATATTTTGGTTATCCCATTTGCATGCATTTTGTGACAATTATCTCTATGGTATCCATTTGGCCTTGGTCTTTTATTGCCTTGGTAAATCAAACAATGAATGACCTCTTAATCATCCTATCACAATCAACATCTAAAACAATTGTTGTGAAGAAATTTTGGACATATTTTTACACTACCCAATGTCATCATCACAATCACTTCCACCTCCTTCCATCAAGCCATCGGTGGTTCTTAATCCATTGTCAAACAAGAGATCTGAAATATTTTATTAGAAAGCAAAAGAATCAATCAAATCATAAAGCATAAAGATGAAAGCAAAAGCTAAAAGAAAAATAAAATTGATATATAACTCTCTCTTGGGGTATTTACAATAATGTCTACCGGGACTATGGATTCTGATTAGCAATAGAGAAATGTTGTGATTAGAATCAAATGCATCTCTGTTGGGGCTATGGATACTTGGTTGGTATGAGCAATGTATGACTCTCCTTCCGCAATCCATTCATAAAAATCAAACTTTGAAAATAAATCATTCCTACACATTGGATATGGTGTCTTCACTTGTTTTCTATGAAATATTCCCTCCAAGAGGTAATAAATTTCCACGTGCACACAATGGATATCTATGAGCAAAAAGTATTAGTATGTTACCAAGTGTCTTTTTTTTTACCTTGTTCGAGACTCTTACTCTAGTCCATATATTTTCTCATAATTTGTGCCTTTGGCTAACCACTTCTTCATCAGTAAGATTCTAAGATACATTCACATTCATTTTGTTATTCTACTTCATTTAGAACATCCATGTGTATAATATTTATTTTTTTCCATGTTTGCAGGAACCTTTGTCCCCTTTCTCAAAATAATATTCCATTTCTTTCTATCATGTGCTTCTTGGCCAACTTACACTAGGGGAATCCTTGCTCCTTCCTAGCAAGTCACTGGGTTAAGTTCATCATTATGTTGAACCTATATATTTTTCTTGATCCAACTTCTGTGTGTGAATATTTTTCCTTTGAATATTCCCATCTAAAGTTGGGGGTAGTTTTACATCTTCACTTTCTTGTGCATACACATGGTATTCTTCCTTGTACATCCCATCGATGAGGGAGCATCCAAGTTTTTCTTTTCCTATACATAGCTTTAGAAAAATCCTAGAAAATAAAAAACATTAAAATACATTTCATATAAAACTCCCAAAAATTCAAACATGTTAAAAGAAAAGTAAAAACATCCAAATAAACAAATTTGTGAGATGAATTAAAAATCCCAAACATATTCAAAACCCCAACTTTATGTTGGCATTGCAAAGTTCACTTCGATACATTTCCAATCCAAAAAAACATAGTCATTTAGATTTTGGGAGAAAATGTTATGGCCTCGGAAGATAGGTAGTGTATTAAGTGTCACAGCACTGAGCGCACCATGTTGCGGTTAAAAACTTCAAAACTAAGCTAACTACTACTAGCATAAGTGTCCACACACCCTTTCTTTATGCACATAGGAACCTAGGTGCCATTACATCATACACAAGTGCTCAGGTGCCCTTGCATTTCTCCTTTTCTCTTGCATAAGCACCTTTTCTTCCACATGTGCTCCTTATCACACAGATTGATATTGATTGCTCCCAATTTAACACAATATAAATTTAAAATAAAAATTTTATCTTACCATTGAATATTTATCTTTGATACCTTTTCAACGCAAAAATGGAGTCATTTCGATGTTGGGAGAAAATGTTATGGCCTCCGGAAGATAGGTAGTGCAATCAGTGTTGCACAAGCACCCAGTGCCCACGCTTTGCCAAGAACAATGCAAACATCACCAAACTAGCTCAAAGACAGGACCGTGCACCCATGCTAGCCAACTAAAGTGTAAAATTCACCAAAAGATCTCATCATAGGCACCTAGGCACCCATGTTGGCCACCTAAACTATAAAAATCCCAAAGTGGCTGTGCCACAGTGCAGTGCACTCATGACGGCCAACTAACATGTAAAAATGCCAAAGTGGCTCAACACAGACACCTAGGCGCAAATTTTGGCCCTAAAAATCCACAAAAATGATAATTTTTCTTAGAAAAGGTGCCCATACTGGCCCAAAAATCTCAAAAAAATATAAAGTGGCTCAACATAGCTACCCATGCTTTGGCCCAAAAAAGCAAAAAAATGATAAAGTGACTCTGCACGGGCACCCGACACCCATGTTGGCCCAAAAAATCTAAAAAATGACTAATTGGTTTAACATAGGCACCTAGGAACCTATGCTTGCCCAAAAAATTCACAAAAAACAATAAGTTGCTTAGCACAGTGCCTAGGCGCCCATCCGACAAAGCAAAATACAAGAAACTTGCAAAGGCCATAACTTTTGCTCCCGACCTCAAAACGACTCCATGTTTTTGCATTAGAAAGGTATTGAAGAAATATATACAATAGTAATATTAATTTTAGATTTATATATACTAAAAATTTATGGTTTTTCATTTTTTAAATGGATTGCATACAACTTAAGCCTGTATCACCTGCATTATCCTAAAACATTGAAATCGGTCCTATAAAACCATATTTATAACATTACTATTTATTATTATCTAAAATGACAAGTGGATCATCATGATATAACTCCATCAACAAATCCGTGCCTACTTATTATTTCAAGTACTCACGTCATACAACATTGAGTTACTTAAAGTCTACTATGTCATAATGCACAAATGCTTTCCGTGGGATTACTTATGTCCTCCGTTTTTCCTTGCATGTGTTATTTCTTAGGGAATCATTTTTAACCCTTGTCATTACAACATGAACATTCAGAACCGCATCTTGATAACAAAAAAATTGTACAACTATCTTGAGCGTTGTTTGTTTAAGTATATGTGATTGTGTTAGTTTCTCTGTTAGGTTAGCTAGTTCACTTACTGTATTGCATTACATTTGTATGTTGCATTGAGTTAATAATCATTTTACTTACTCATATTGCATTATATTATGTATATTACATTAAGTTAAAATAATTTTACTTACTCGTATTGTATTACATTATGTATGTTGCATTGAGTTAAGCATTGTTTTACTTACTCGCATTTCATTGCATTGTGTATGTTGCATTGAGTTAAGCATCGTTTTACTTTCTCATATTACATTGCATTGTGTATATTGCATGGAGTTACATAGAAATGGAAATTTTTAGTAATTTAACTTTTCATGTTATCTTACATTTTTGTTCATCTCAATAAAATCCGATGATGTAGACCTAGGGGCAAAATGATATAAACAAGTTTCTTATGGAAAGGTTGGATGAAAATATTGGGCTTGTCCTATATTTATCCAATAAACATTTCTTCTCCATCAAAATTTATTACCATTACTAATTTTCCTTCTAAAAACCACCTAGGGAAATAAACAACCACGTTTATTCCTATCCTTATTCCTTCTCAATACCCGAGGGTTTTGCGCCTATTCTAGCCTATTTTCTTCTATCCATTTTAATCATATTTCCAATTGTCAATTGACTTCTTCTATCACCCCATTAACACTTGAGGGGGCATCCTTCATCCTGTTAATTTTTCCTCAAAAAATTATTTGTTTACGCTTATCTACTATGTTTGAATTAAATTCAAAAACTTCACCTCAAATAGGGGCAAATGTAGACACCTAAATTCTATTTTTGCAATATTATTGCCAAAACGCACACAAATCACTCTTATTCTTCCCAATTCCGTTATAATTAGTGCTCTTTGCTAATTAACTAACATTTCTTTCCACTTTGGTTGGTTAACAAGCACTTCATTGATCACCAAATATCATTTGCATTCAAAATTACACTTTACGGTGAATCGTAAGCCAAAACCCTCTTCAAAACAGACAATTAGCATTTATAAGCTAATTAAGCCTATTTTCCCCTTGTTTTGATCAATATACCCTACTATTGACTCAAAACCCTCTTCCAACCACTCAAAATCATGCCATTCACCTCCACAACATCTTAACAAGCTTCAATATCCTATCCTAGCCTCCTAGTTGAACCTAAGTAGTGGATTAAGGCTTCACATTTCTTAATCACTTGGTAATTCACTAATAATTATTAGTAAGGTGTAATCATGATTAGAAATTCTAATCTAATTTGGGTCTTTTAGTCCCACATGCACCAAAATACAAGTTTCTCCAAAAGGAAAACTATAAAAATAGTGCACCTCATTCCTTTATACTTTACACCATCCTTTTATTTGCATCTCATATAATACATATTATTTCTAAGCCAAGTCCAATCCTTGCTTAAAACCTTCAACAAGGTTAGTAGATGAATAATCTAAAGTGAGTTAACAAGTCATTTAGAGAGGTTATTTCACCATTGTTTGAGTAGAAACCATAACCATTTGATTTCACCTTAGGTATTTTTAGGCCCATGTTAGGTAATTGATCATATTAGTAGACATGTTTAGTTAGTTTTGCATTGTTTTCATACTAATTATGCATTCTTTTAAGCTTCTATATTAATGTTACATTCATATACTTAGAGACCTAGCTAATTAGGTGGCAATGGTGTTTGCCTTCCTTGTTTATCTTAGCTAATTAGGTGGCATAATTATGTGGCAATGGTGTTTTCCTTCCTTGTTTATCTTTGTAGTTTTCTTTTATAAAATTTTAGGGTGCATTCAACAAGCGTGGTAGCGGCTTAGAAGGGGATGGGCAAGAGGACTTTGGAACTACTTTAGATGATCTCCCAAGAGTAGAATTTGAAGAAGAATTATTCTTATAAACTTTATAACTAGGGAAGGACTAGAGGACTTGATGTGGTAGTGGGATTCTTCCTAACCAATGGGTCTAGTTTTTATTTGGTAGAGTCCATTGAGGGTGGTAGTGGTGGTTGATGATATTATTTTGTGGAATTTCAATGGGAGGATCTTATTTCTTTTTCTTCACTACATCTATTGAAGATAACATTTCTTTCTTTGATTAAGCCCGTGTGAACTTTGCACATGAGAAGCTTAGAGCTTCATCATCATCTTTGTCTTGGTATCCTTCAACATATTCGATAAGGACATTTTGAGTCTCACCATTAACATTTTCAACCTCAAGGTAGTTTCCATCACCTTCTTATTCTTTTTATTCTCGGTTCATCAGTGTCACATGTAGCATTGATTGACAAGTGCTTCCCAGAGCAAGCTGCAGGAGGCGGGGTAATTCTCGGTTGGTTCATAGGATTCGATCCTTAGAGAATTCCACATGGTGATTTGAGACAATTGTTTCTTCATGAAAACCATGTTGTTGGCCATATTCTAGATCGTAGGATCGGTGAGAGATGGGCTTGAACTTTAGCCATTATTTTTTCCATTTATACCTTTTATTTTTTCAGATAAGATCAAATCATCTTTAGTCTCTATCGTGTAGTCCTATGCTTCTTTCATATCCTTGGGTTGGGACCTCTTGAGGAAGAAACCAACTTATGATGGTAGAGCACTGATGAATAACCTTTTCAGATTTTTGTTTGAAGGCACAACATCTTTTAGAATCCTCCTAATTATTTAGTTATATTTGGAAATAAAGTCTCTCATTGATTCAGAAGCCTCTTTCTTCATTTGCACCAACTAGACCAAGAAATCCAAGTAGTCCTCTCGTGGTTGTGAACCTATGATCAAATGCACTTCTTATATTTTCATGACAGTTATAGATCTTGGGGAAAACATGTAGAACCATTTGGATACCTTCTTCTACAAAGACTCCATAAATATCTTGATTGATACATCATCATGTTCTACGCCTAAAAATCAGTAAGCGGTGATGAACACTGTGACATGCTCCTCAGGAAGTTGAGAACTGTCCCCTCTGAATTTTGGGAAGTTTTTTCTTGAGCCTTTTGGTAGCTCATGGAGTGGTTGAGGAAGGGAAAGTGGGTTAGTGTTTCCACCCCATGGTACATTTGGCCTGCGTTCTTCACGATCCGCCATTCTATTCCTGATTCTAGCTTCCAACATTTCTAAGGCTCGGGTTTAGCTACTACTCTCTTACGTCTACTTTGGCCCGAGATTTTTAATCTCTTCAATTTGAGCTCTTAGTTATTCTTCAGCTATTTCTTATTTTTCTCTAACTTCTTCTTTGGTATTTAATTCAATTAAATATATAAGATTCTTTTTGATGTATGGAAACTCGATGTCCAATGGGTTGACAAAACTTGGACTCCCAATGGGACGAGTTTCTTAACGGAGGGGAGACCTTTGATTCTAAGCGAGATCTTGTCTTCTTTGAAGTTCTTCAAAGATGGGATCAATTTTTCCTCCTTGTCTTTTTGCTAAGTGTACCTTCGATACACCAAATTGGAAATCTATGCTCTTTTTGGGGTTCTTGGGCTTGTCTTTGTCTTTCTAATTCAGCAAGTATATTCTTCTTCAAGGTATAAGAATCTCCTAGCAATGAAGTACTATGTGAAGCTTTTTCTATTATGCCAAATGACTTCCCTTAAGTAAGAAACGATGTCTTCTTGAATATGAAAAAACAATTTAGGTCTTTCAATAAGAGGGTTTCAGTGTAACCATTAATGGAACGCATAAGGTTTTTATTTTCTCAATTCCAAAATTATTTTTTGTTTTTTCGGACCTTGCAGTTGTATTTTAGGTGAAGATGCTACTAAATTTCCCCCATGGTGGATGCAATACACTTTTGGCAAGAAATTTTTCGTGTGGAAAAATATGTTGATTTCTTGCCAATGCTTTAGGAATCTAAGTCCCTCTACTTAAATGGTGTAACTTTCGTATTTGCATGCATGAGTAAAGTGAGTTTTATCCTTGGTGGCCTTGTAGCTAGGGATCCAATAGGGGAACTCCACCGACCCCGCATAATATCTAGTAATTACTTGCTAAAGAGGACTTTATAAAGAGAGAAAGAAAGTGAAGTGAGAATATCGAGATAGGGGAATTAATTTTACAAGTAGAAAATAAAATTCTTGTATACGCTAGTTAGAAATTTTATCACATGCATTGAATTTAATAAGAAACGATCCCGAAAATGGAAACAAGACCGATTTGGATTTATGAGCACAAAGAATTAGTAAATCCCTATGTAAAAACATGTTAAAATATACTTCTTCATATATTGATGCTTAAGTAGAAATTGTACATAGCAAGAATAGAGGAATAAAAAGTGGAAAATAGAAGAATGTGGTTAACTCTCTCTTTATTCACAAGTAGGAAAGATTTTTTATCATAAACAATATGCTCTAAGGGGAAGGAACGTCAAGGATGCATGTATGTAGAAAAGGTGCATTTAAGGGTGTATAAAGATAGATCAAGAAACGTGCACCGAGAATACTTCCATCTTGGACTTAGCCAAACTCATGGATTCAAATTATTTTCGGGGATAGCATGCAGAGAAAACAAAGGAAAGGAGACTTGCGAGATCATGCAAAGTATATTTTGAGCACCAAGTGGCAGAAATGTGTCATGCATAGGTTGAGATAAAAATAGGATTCATACTTAGAGTTAATTGAAGGATATCTATTATTAGAGCGCTTACATGTATTGCGCATACCTTTGTAAAGGCACATGACTATTATTAGTGTGACCTATTTTGAGAAGTACATGGGAAATGAAGGAAAGTCCCCACACATATAAATATGTATTGAACCATGTATTTTAGGGATACGAGATAAGATTGGATTATCTACGATAAATTCTAGGCTTGATCATTGGTTTTGTTTAGGGACCTCTTTATCAACCGCCTTCAAGATGTTTCATGATGAAGATGTATCGGTTGACATTGGAAAGTGTTGAATAGTGGATACGAGACCTGGAAGAAGAATACACTCAGATATTCAACACTAGATATGAGTTTAATAAATGTGCATGGGTGGTGCAATACTTATATGATGTATACATGGTGCATGGGTGGTGATTGATACACCCTTAACCTATTGCTTGTATTAGGATATGAGTAGCCGACTTTTGGCTTACCATATCATTTTATTATATCATTTATACTTTCTCATGCTTAATAGGTTGGCCTTGGTGATGGCCATAACATATGAATAGTATATATAGGGTATTATAGGTAGTAGTTCATCATCATTAGATCATTTGAGTCTTATTGTATGGTTTGGAGGTTGCCCCCTCGAAGTGGCGAAGCTATTCTAATTACATATTGAGATCATTATTCTATAATATTGTGTTATTTGGTGTTATTATTCTTCTCATGATCTGAATTATACAAGTAATTTCATTACAAGTGGCATTAGAGCATGTGATCTAGGCCAAAATTAGGCAAAAACCCTAATTTTTGTTTCCGCCATACATTGTAAACCAAATATAATTGGTGGGATATATGTTTACCATAGTTTATAAACATTTCAAGTAAGGTTCCCTAAAATTTTATACTTTTTTGATTTATTTTGCAAAAGTTATTACCAATTTAGGGTTTTTCATAAAATCGCTCCCTATGGTGCAAATTGTGGAATTTTTAAAATTCGTTACATTTTGGAGAGAAAAATAAAATTATTTGGGGCTTGTTCTTTAATTTTTTTATATTTGGCCTAATTCTTATCGAAATCAAAACCCTAAAATTTGACCGTGATCCCTACATCCTACTATTTTGGGGCATCATGGCGAGGCCTTCCATAAGAGGAAAAAAGAATCCCATCACTCCGGGTAAAACACCAGAAAAGGATGAGATAGTAGTTGAGGAGTTGGAGATAGAAGATATAACTACAGATTCCTTAGGGTTAGGGTTTACTTTGATAAACCATAAAGTAAGCCAACTTGAGTTTAACCTGAGAGACCTCGAATCTCGGGTGGCCAAAAAAGAAGATGTGGATAGGATTGGAAAAAGATTGGAGGAGTTCATGCAAAAATTCAGTATGCATATGATGGGTAATCATACTTATGTCAATAAAGGTGGATCCTCAGGTCAACATAATAGACACATGAGCTAGAGTGGATCTTGAGTGTGCACAATCCAAATACGAGCACTCTACAAGCCCGTACTATGTTTCCAAAAGTGGAGATGTGCAAGTTTGATGGAAAGGATCCACTCAATTGGATCAACCAAATGGAGAATTTCTTTGAACTACATTAGATTCCATTAGGACAAAAGGTTACCTTGGCAGCTTTGTATCACAAACTGACCAATTCTTCTGGTATCGATGGTTATGTGCTCAAAGGAAGAAGAGTGGTCTCAATGTTACACAAACATTCTTCACTGAAGAGTTGCAATTACACTATAGTTCTAGTGTGTCAATAATTACTTCAGCAAATTAGCAAAGTTGAGACAGATAGGATCTGTTAAGGATTACATTCATCACTTCCAAAACCTTTCTTTACGGGTGGAAAATATTACTGAAGAGAATATGAATGAACTATTTCTTGGGGGTCTTAAGGATCAAATTGAGCATGAGGTGCGTATGTTTAATGTCATAAGGTTTCGATTCAATGATTATGGTAAGAAAGGTAGAGGAGAAATTTATTTCAAGTAGGAGACAAAATTTCCTTATACCGAGAGATAGCAACACCTTGGCCCCACCACTCCCTCGGCAAGTTCGATTGACACCTCAAAAAATTGAAGAAAAAAGAGAGAAATGGTTATGTTTTAACCGTGATGATGAATTTGGACCTAGACATAAATGTGCTGAAAGAAGTTGTTCTACATTGATGGGCCTAGTGAAGATGAAGAGAAGGATGAAGTTGTAGAGTTAGAGGTCTTGGTTGAGTCGGAGGAGGAGTTAGGAGATCCTTAGCCAATGATCTCATGTCATGTAATTTCAAGTATTAGTATTGTTATCCAAAATTCACCCCCAAGGGTAATTTTGATAACATGCATCAGAATATTCAAGTCCCAGGAAAATAGATAGATTCAAGGCCCAAAATCATGTTTCTGGGGTCCCCTCGGCTTCTTTCTGGGTCCAAGAAGAAAAAGAAAGTTCTAAAAAGGGTGAAAAGTTGCAAAAAACAAGCTTGGGGCAGAAAAAAATCATGAAAATCAGATAAGTCCTAGTCCAGGGCGGTCCTTGGGGACGGTTGGGACGTCGGGCGTGAACCGGCCAAACGAAAAGCCTCCAAGCGGTCACGCAATGAGAATTGGGACATCTGGGCCAAAGGTACGTACGGGACGTGAAAAGATGATTCGGCCAAAAAGGGGAAAAAAATTGCCTAAGTCTTTGTTTTTCTGATTAGGGACAGTTGGGACAAAAGTACGCGGAGGACGCGAACCGGTCGGTTCGGCCGAAATAGAGAACTTTCGTTTGGGACATCTGGGCCAAAAGTACGCGCGGGACAGAGAGAGCAAAAGAGCCAAGAGAGAATGGAAATGTGCCACGTGTTTTCACCTCAAGGAGGGATAGGGAAGCCCGATCGGGTGGATCGGAGAAATTTGTCCTAGATGGTTTGGGACATCTGGGCCAAAAATACGCGAGGGACGCGAAGACCGGAAAAGCCGCCAACGAATCAGAACAGAGACACGTGTCCTAAGGTGGGGGAAGTTTGGAGCTAGGGAAAGACTTAGGAAAATTTGACAAAAGTCTTGGGCCAAAAAATTAAAAGATAAGGATGACCCCACGCCCCTGTCCTCTAACCAGATCACGCCACGTGTCCCAAGTGGCGGGGCGCGGGGAAAAAATGGAAAAATTTCCAAAGTGTAAGAAAAGTCAAAATTTTCAAAGGGAAACCCATGGGAGGTAGAGGAGAGAGAATTTCTCATCTAATCAGCACTTGCCACGTGGCGTCGACCAGCGGAGCGTGGAAAAATTCAAATTTTTGCCCGCCGATCCGTTTTTGGGCCATTTTTGCCCTAAAACTTCAGACCCCCATATCTTTTGATCCAGAGCTCAGATTTGCATGTTCTTTATATCATTGGAAAGCTTATGAAATTATCTATAGGATTCCATGGTCAATCTCTAATTTTGGTTTAGTTTGGAGAGATAAAATTCAAAAAAATTTTGGTACGTGTTCATGGCCAGAAGTGACATTTCAGCGACCAAATTTAATACAGAATGGGTCGCACTCTCCTCCCATTTGGTCAAAATGATAGGGTATGGGTTTGTAAGGTCCTCCATGCTGATTTAATGCATTTTTAGTCAATGAGGAATGGGCTCCCATGTTTTTGTACGTTTTCTCTCTCATGGGCTCGACCCATGCAATGTAAAAGCCAGATTTGGCTCATTTTGGAGGAATATGATTACAAGTTGTTCATTCTTTCTACTCGGCCCTCCCTTCTTTTCTTCTCTAGGGTTGAAAATGGAGTTTGAACCTCCTCCCTTGCTCTGTAATGGCATTTTTGCCTTTTACTATTGAAATGATGTTCTGTGCAAACTTCTGAAGCAACAAAAACGTGTTTTGTGATGCATCTGTCCATCCTTGCTCATTTTTTGCTTGTTTTCTTCTTACCTCTCTTCATTGCAGGTATTTGTGCAAGTTTGAATGTTCATTACAGGTTTAGAGTTGTGTTCATGGAGTTTTGGGACATTTTCTGTGTGAAATCTATCCTTGGGCCTGTGATGCATCTGTCCATCCTTCCCATTGCTCACCTCTCCTTGTTCCATGGTAGTTTTGATAGATGTTCAACATTCTCCTTCTCTGGTGTATCACCGTTTTAGTGTAGGATTTTGCTGTTTTTCCCTTTTTTCTCTCTCTCTCTGTCTCCTTGGCATGGTTAGATTAGGTTTAGATTAGCTTCCTACACTGGAATAGCTTGTGGCAGGTAGTTTAGGAGCAGGAACCAGCCTTCTCTGGAGATTCCTTTCTCATTCTTGCAAGTCCCACACTTGGAGGAAGGTTTCAATGTTGTGCAATCACACTGGATGCTAGAGTGATCAAACTAGAAATATGATCAACATCCAAGGGTGCTGTGATTTTGCTCTAACAGTTTTGGCACACCCGGTGGGACCTTAGAGGTCTTCCACTTCATCTTTTGTAGGTTGGTGTGTTCCTGTGAAGATTTCAGCCTTTGGAGGCACTTGCAAACACATCTGGCGACTCCATCTGATCAGCAACCCATTTCTGAAGTTGCAGACCTGTTTTTCATCCATTCCCATCCATCCTTCTTTCCATCTCTTTCATTCTTTTCCATTCCATGAAGTTGTGCAATCATGACTTCATTTCCATCATGGAATTCACATTTTCAACAACAAAGCAGTTTATCACACCTCCAACATGTTTTACAAATCCTCCAAATCAGCATGCATACCCATATGAGCAGCAATGCCAAGATCATTTTGGCTACGGAGCTTTCCAAGAGCAAGAGTATGCTGGTTATGAAGACAATCAGATGCAAGATGCTGGTCTGTTGGAGAAAATCCAAAAGATGGAGGTAGAGATGGTGCAGTCCAGAGCAACAGCTCAAATGAGAGCTTTCAGAATTGGTTGCAGGACTCCTTGTCCATGGGGAGGCCCTTTTCCAAGACACTTCAGCCCTCAGGAGAAGCTTGACTTCATGATTGCAACGCTGCCATTGCTTGCAAAGTGGATTGAAGAAATAGAGGTGTATGAGAGGAGTATTCAGCAACCTTGTCAATGGGTAAGCACGCCATCTCATGCCTTTCTTTTTCCTCTTTCCCAATCTATTTTATCTCAAGCAGCATCATCTCATTTGGAATTGCAAATTCTAAACTCCCCATCTGTTGTCCCAAATGTTGATCCCATGTCTCCACCTCTCAGTCTTCCACCACACCTCAATTCTTCTTTCCTTTTTCCTTCCAAACAGTCATCCCCTCCACAAGAGCTAAAAGAAATACCCCCTCCTCCAAAGAAACAAGAGGTTTCACCTCCTCTACCACCACAAAAAATTGCCAAATCAATTGAGTTACAACCCATCCCTCCTCTTGCATTCCCAATTCCATGTGGGGAAGAAGAAATTGCAAAAATCAGTCATCAAGGACAGCAAGAGGAAGAGCCAAGAAGAAAAGAAATGACAGACAACTTGAGGGTTTGGGCTGCCAAATTTGGGATGACAAAGATCCCCTTGATGGTTAAACCTACAGAAGAGGCTAAGGTTGAACAAATGGTGGTCAGGACTGATTTTGTGGCAGCAGAAGAAGAGCAAAAAGAAGAAGCAGATCAGCAATCAGTTTGCTCAGAAAGTAGTGTCCATGTTGGCACTCTATTTGAAGGGAATGTTGATTCAATTCAAGTTGCACAATCAGCCATAAAGGAAGAAAGCTCAAAAGAAGATCTTGCAGTCCCAACTTGTCCTCTAGAGCAACAGATTGAAGAGTTTGACTTGACAAACTTCATGCTAGAGGAAGAGTTCTATCAAGAGCAAGATTGTCTTCAAGTAGTAGAGGAAGGAGAAGCTGCTCCAAATCCAAAAGAAGAGGAGCACATTCTAGTTGTGGAGGAGAAAATTGCAGATCCAAGGGCTTTGAGCACAAAGTAGGCTATAGGAGAACCTTCAGTTCTTCTTTCTACTTCATCTCTCTCAAGTTCTAGTGCTGAAGAAGAGTTTGATCTCTCAAACTCAATGTTGGAGGGTGAAAGAAACCATGGTGGTCAAGTTACAGAACAAGAAGACACCATGGAGGAAGTTGAGCATTTGCAGCAGGACAGCCATGAGGCAGTTTATCTGTCAGATTTGGAGGACTGTTTTGATGGAGAAGAGCCGGTTGAGTTTCCACCATTCTCTCTTTCATCATCCACATTCCAAACACTTGAGTCTGCTATCATGAAGGAGAACATTCATTTGCAGCAGCTTGCATCTTATAGCAGCTCTTTGGAATCAAGATTGGAAGATTTAAATCTTTCATGTTCTTCATTGGAGGAAGAGAAAGGACAAAATAATTTCGCCATCGCTTCCACACCATCCATTCAGGAGGGTCTACAAGAAGACTCCATTCTTGGAGTTGAAAATCAGAGCTATGGGCATATCAAACGGATCAGACCTTGCCCAAAATCGTGTATTTGGCTTCATTGGAGCCAAAGGAGAAGCCACAACCAGTCATGCATGCTTCTTATAAGCATGAGGATGAGTCGCAAAGTACCAAGGATCAGCTGTCATACCTCTTCAATCCAAATGCAAGAGCAACTAAAAGAGGTATTGAATTTACCTTGGTGATACCTTGATGATTTGGGTGGAAGACCAACTTCTTGTTGATTTTCCACTCATCCTAACAACCATGATCAGCACCAAATCAATTGCATGGCTGCCACTTTTGAGAAAGGGAAGCTATTTCTCACAACCAATTGCAGGGTTTGTTTAGCTTGCCTTTGCTTCAGTTAGAATAGAGTAGGTAGGTTTGCTTTCAGTAGAAGAAGTGCTTGTGCACACTCTGCATGTTTCATTTGAAGCATGTATGATTTTCAGTTTTGTACATAGTTTTTGTGGTGCTGGTTTTGCTCTTGCACAGTTCATTCCAGTGGCATTTTGGTGAGAACAACTCCATTTCAGGTGGGTTTCAAGTGGTTCAGAGAGGAAGTTTTCAAAGTTCAGATCAGTTGCAGGTTACAACTCATGACTCCATGCCCAATGGATGCTTCAGGCAACTGGTAACTTCATCTAGCAGGTAGATGACCCCGCTGAGTCGCCAAATCGTTATCCAAAATTCACCCCCAGGGTAATTTTGATAACATGCATCAGATTATTCAAGTCCCAGGCAAATAGATAGATTCAAGGCCCAAAATCATGTTTTGGGGTCCCCTCGGCTTCTTTCTAACTCTTCTATCCAAGAAGAAAAGAGAAAGTTCTAAAAAAGGGTGAAAAAGTTGCAAAAAACAAGCTTGGGGTAGAAAAAATCATGAAAATCGGCTAAGTCCTAGTCCAGGTGGTCCTTGGGACAGTTGGGACGTCGGGGCGCGAACCGGCCGAAAAGCCTCCAGGTGGTCCACATAGCAATTGGGACATCTGGGCCATAGGTACGCGTGGGACGTGAAAAGCCGATTCGGCTGAAAAGGGAAAAAATTGCCTAAGTCTTTGTTTCACACAGTTGGGACAGTTGGGACAAAAGTACGCGGAGGGCCTTGAACCGGCCGGTTCGGCCAAAACAGAGAACTTTCATTTGGGACATCTGGGCCAAAAGTACGCGCGGGACGCGGAGAGCCGAAAGAGCCGAGAGTGAATGGAAATGTGCCACGTGTCTTCGCCTCAAAGAGGGACAGGGGAAGCCGAATCGGGTGGATCGGAGAAATTTTCCCCATTTTTGGGACATCGGGCCAAAAATACGTGAGGGACGCCAAGACCCGGAAAAGCCGCAAATGAATCAGAAACAGACACGTGTCCTAAGGGGGGAAGTTGGAGCAGGGAAAGACTTATGAAAATTTGACAAAAGTCTTGGGCCAAAAAATTAAAAGAAAAGGATGACCCCGCGCCCCTGTCCTCCAACCAGATCACGCCACGTGTCCCAAGTGGTGGGGGCGCGGGGAAAAAATGGAAAAATTTCCAAAGTGTAAGAAAAGTCAAAATTTTCAAAGGGAAACCTGTGGGAGGTAGAGGAGAGAGAATTTCTCATCCAATCAGCGCTTGCCACATGGCGTCCGACCAGCGGAGCGCGGAAAAATTCAAATTTTTGCCCGCCGATCCGTTTTTGGGCCGTTTTTGCCCTAAAACTTCAGACCCCCATATCTTTTGATCCAAAGCTTGGATTTGCACGTTCTTTATATCATTGGAAAGCTTATGAAATTATCTATAGGATTCCATGGTCAATCTCTAATTTTGGTTCAGTTTGGAGAGAGAAAATTCAAAAACGTTTCTGGTACGTGTTCATGGCCAGAAGTGACATTTCAAGCGACCAAATTTAATACAGAATGGGTCGCACTCTCCTCCCATTTGGTCAAAATGATAGGGTATGGGTTTGTAAGGTCCTCCATGCTGATTTAATGCATTTTCAGTCAATGAGGAATGGGCTCCCATGTTTTTGTATGTTTTCTCTCTCATGGGCTCGACCCATGCAATGTAAAAGCCAGATTTGGCTCATTTTGGAGGAATATGATTACAAGTTGTTCATTTTTTTGCTTTGCCCTCCCTTCTTTTCTTCTCTAGGGTTGAAAATGGAGTTCGAACCTCCTCCCTTGCTCTGTAATGGAATTTTTGCCTTTTACTATTGAAATGATGTTCTGTGCAAACTTCTGAAGCAACAAAAACGTGTTTTGTGATGCATCTGTCCATCCTTGCTCATTTTTTGCTTGTTTTCTTCTTGCCTCTCTTCATTGCAGGTATTTGTGCAAGTTTGAATGTTCATTACAGGTTTGGAGCTGTGTTCATGGAGTTTTGGGACATTTTCTGTGTGAAATCTATCCTTGGGCCTGTGATGCATCTGTCCATCCTTCCCATTGCTCACCTCTCCTTGTTCCATGGTAGTTTTGATAGATGTTCAACATTCTCCTTCTCTGGTGTATCACCGTTTTAGTGTAGGCTTTTGCTATTTTTCCCTTTTCTCTCTCTCTCTGTCTCCTTGGCATGGTTAGATTAGGTTTAGATTAGCTTGCCTGCACTGGAATAGCTTGTGGCAGGTAGTTTAGGAACAGGAACCAGCCTTCTCTGGAGATTCCTTTCTCATTCTTGCAAGTCCCACACTTGGAGGAAGGTTTCAATGTTGTGTAATCACACTGGATGCTAGAGTGATCAAACTAGAAATCTGATCAACATCCGTGGAAGTTTGTGATTTTCTCTAACAAGTACCCCCAAACCCTAAAGGTGGCTGGATTCCTAAAAAATAGAGGGTCACAATGTTGATTGATTCGGGAAGTACTCACAACTTTATCAATCATAAGTTAGCGAGTGTGCCTAAACTGTTTCATTTATCGATCCCTGAATGTCAAGTAATGATTGCTGATGGAGGTATCTGCTACTTTTTCTGGAAAATGCCATAACATTAATCTTGCCATGGGAGATTACATACTAAATAGTCCCATGTATGCCATTTCTATGGGAGGAGTAGACATTGTGTTAGGGTTCAATGGCTTACCACTTTGGGAACCATTGAGATGAAATTCCAAGACTTGTTCATGCAATTTCACTTTGAAGGAAGGAATTTTGAGCTAAGAGGCTTAAGAGAAAAGTCTCCACAAATAGTAAGTTCTCATCAGATGCAAAAAATGATGAAAAAGGGTGCAGAGTGATTTGTGGCACAACTCTTTTCATTGGAGGCTCATTATTCTAAGGACATTATACCATCAAATATGCAAGCAATGTTGGATGTACACTTTGTTGTATTTGAAAATATACCAAAGGGCTTACCTCCAAAGAGAGATCATGATCATGCTTTTCAGTTATTACTAGGAATTCAACCACCTAACATCAGACCTTATAGGTACCCATATGTGCAAAAGAGTGGAATCGATAAGATTGCATAAGAGATATTGGAAGAAGGAATCATCCATCATAGTCGATTGCTTATTCTTCTCCAAAGAGTGATGGTACGAGAAGAAAGATGACATGTGGTGCATTTGTCCTGATTATAGGGAACTTAATAAGTACACAATCAAAGATAAGTTTCCTATTCCTATAATTGATGATTTACTTGATGAGTTGCATGGTGCTGTTTATTTTACAAAGCTTGATCTTCATTCGGGATACCACCAAATCAGAATCAAGGATGAGGATGTTCATAAAACCACCTTTCGGACACATGAAGGCCATTATGAATTCCTAGTAATGCCTTTTGGACTCACAAATGCACCTTCTACATTTCAAAGTTTGATGAATTCTATTTTTAAGTCATTTCTGCGGAATTTTGTCTTAGTGTTTTTGATGATATATTAATTTATAGACAAACATGGGAGGAACATTTGCATCATGTAAATAAGATTTTGGAAACCCTTCGAGCAACATCAAATTTATGCAAAGCCCTTTAAGTGTTCTTTTGGACTCAAGGAGGTTGAATATTTGGGTCACATTGCCTCTCATGAAGGGGTTAAAGTGGATCATAATAAGATCAAAGCCATGATGGAGTGGAAGGTTCCGAAACCATAAAGAATCTACGAGGATTTTGGGGCTTACAAGTTATTACCAAAGATTGTAAGCCATTATGGAAGCATAGTTGCACTCTCTCAGATTTATTAAAAGAAGGAATCCTTCCATTAGAGTGAGAATGTAACCAAAGCATTTGAGCAACTAAAGGAGGCCATGTGCACCACTCCGGTCTTAACTACTCTAGATTTTCCCAAAACATTCATTATTGAATGTGATGAATCGGGGTGGGTATGGGGTAGTTCTCATGCAATAAGGTAGTCCTATTTCCTTTTTGAGTCATTGATTCAAAGGTAAGAATCCTTCCAACCCGACTTATGAGAAGGAAATTCTAGCCATACTTCATGCAAGATAAACCAATGGAGACCATATCTCATAGGAAGACACTTTAAAGTGAAGAAAGATCATGATAGTCTGAAATACTTCTTGGAGTGGCATTTATCATTTAAAGAACAACAAAAATGGGTCTCCAAGATGTTGGGATATGATTTTGAGATTATCTATAAGAAAGGGAAGGAGAATGTAGTTTCGGATGCTCATTGTGGAAAGATGACTCAACTGCAGCCTTGTTATGTGTCATATCCATATTACAAGAAGATTGGATAGATGAGGCAAGGTCCAAATGGAGAAATGACCCAACCACACAAAACCTCATTCATCATCTCCAAAATGATCCAAGCATGTCTAAAAATTTTTATTGAAATGGGATGCTTTATGGTATAAAGATAGATTATACCTATATAAGAACTCCACTCTTAAAAATAGGATTCTATCTGAGCTTCACTCTTCTCTAGTAGGGGGAACTCTGGATTCTTGAAGACTTATCATCGAGTCAAACAAGATTTATTTTAGGAAGGACTCAAAGGGGATGTCCAAAAATTTGTGGCAAAATGCATGGTTTTTCAACAAAATAAGGGTGAAACAATTTGATCCCTAGGTCTTCTACAACCTCTATCTATTCCTAGCAAGCGGTGGGAAGAGGTTTCCATGGACTTTATCACAGGATTTCCTAAATCTAAAGGAAAAATGTCATCATGGTTGTGGTGGAGAGACTCACCAAATATGCTCATTTTTGTGCCTTGGCACACCCATTTGCTGCAAGCATGGTAGCAACAACCTTCATGGACACATTTCAGAAGCTTCATGGGACATCAAAGATTACAGAAGTGATCAAGACCCTATATTTACTAGTAATTTTTGGACTGATTTATTCTCATGTTTGGGTACTCATTTAGCTCGTAGCTATTCTTATCATCCCTAGTCTGATGGGAAAATAGAAGTTGTAAATAAGTGTTTAGAGAGATATCTCTATTTCTTTACATCAGATAATGAAGCAAGATGGGTCTAATGGTTGCCACTTGCAGAATGGTGGTATAACACTTCCTTCCATACTTCATCTAAAATGTCTCCTTTTTGGCACTCTATGGGTGCCATCCATCATCCATCACATCATCATTGAGAGGAAAACGCATGTTAGAGTAGTAGAAGAACACATTCAAAGATCAACAAGAGGTCCTCTCTAGTCTCAAGGAGAACTTGGTCATGGTACAAAACCGCATTTAAGAAGCAACAGGCTGATCAACATCGCACGGAAATGAATTTTGAAGTGAGGGATTGGGTTTTTGTGTGGTTATAACCATATAAGAAAATATATTTGAAAAAAACAAAAGGATAAAAACCTTTCACCAAAGTATTATGGTCCCTATCAAGTATTGCAGAAGATTGGTACTATAGCATATAAATTAGAACTTCCACAATCAACCAAAATACATCCAGTCTTTTCTTGTTTCTTGCTCAAGAAAGTAATTAGATAGAGAGTATCAACCCAAATAGTGTTACTTGAGCTCGATGAGGATGGGAGAGTCATCTTGGAACCTGAATGCATCCTTCAAAAAATCACTAAAATATTAAGGACACGAGTTATTACTGAGTACCGGATCAAGTGGAATAATATAAACAATGAAGATGCAACATGGGAAGATATGATATTCCTGCAGAAACACCCAGAGCTTCTCAACATTGGGGAAAATGTTACTTTGAAGGGGAAGGGCATGTTATGCCCTTAACCTATAGCTTGTATTAGGATATGAGTAGCCGACTTGTGGCTTACAATATCATTTTATTATATCATTTATACTTTCTCATGCTTAGTAGGTTGGCCTTGGTGATGGCCATAACATATGAATATTCTATATAGGGAAATGTAGGTAGTAGTTAATCATCATTAGAGAATTTGAGTCTTATTTTATGGTTTGGAGGTTGCCCCCTCGAAGTGATGAAGCTATTCTAATTGCATATTGAGATCATTATTCTAGAATATTGTGTTATTTGGTGTTGTATTGCTGCTCATGATCTGAATTATACAAGTAATTTTATTATAAAATATGTATTGAACTATGTAGTTTAGGGATGTAGATGATAGTACTAGAATATCTACAGAAATTATAGGCTTCATCATTGGTTATGTTGTCGGGACCTCTTTATCAACCGCCTTGAGGATGTTTCATGATGAAGATGTATTGGTTGACTTGGAAAGTGTTCAAGAGTGGATACGAGACTTGGAAGAAGAATACACTTGGAAAATCAACACTAGATATGAGTTTGATACATGCGCATGGGTGGTGTAGAACTTATATGACTGTTTATATGAGAGTTTCTTCACTTTATTTATAATAGAGCTATATGAGTGGTTGGTTGCTTATGCATATAACAGAATTGGAGGGTCCTCTCACTTGTTTAGATGTAGGAAGAATTTTAGACCCTATATGATGTTGATTTAATCTAGACGTGTGCCATAGATACTTGGTTTCATGGTGTTATGAATAGATACATCTTTGAATAATGAATTTCCACTTATTCTTGCCTAGAGGTAGCTGAGTTTCAGTTTTGGGTTATCCCATGGGAACCTATCTACAAGGCATTTCATTGGAGATCAAGATCTTATTAAGTAACCTTGAATTTAGAAGAGAAATTGAAGGCTAGATAAAACCCACCATGCGCGGGGTAGGAGTAGGTTTGGTAAAAGATGGAAGACTTAGCGGTAGAGAGACAAAGGGAAGAAAGGAGGATTAAATTCAATGAGGTGCATGAGAGGGCTTTCATAAAGCAAAGGCAAGGTTATAGAATGGATGGTGTTACAGGAGAGAAATGGCCCATGAAAGATTTGAAGCTCATGTAGAGGATGTGGAGCAAGGGCATTTTCTACTCTCCCATCCGGGTAAGCATGATAGGGAACTCTCTTTGGCCTCTTATGAGAGTGCATGAGCAGAGACAACATGGGCTGCAGAATTACATTTGATTTTACCTAATGGCCTAAGACTTGCACTTGGATTTCCAGCTTCTAGACAACCAATATTTAGCAAGCTAGTTTGGGTGGTAGGATAGAAATAGGTGGAGTTAACTTGTCAACATTAATGGGAGTGAATGAAATAGAAAGTAGTTCCATGGTTAGGAAAACATCTTCCTTCTTATTTTGGGGACCTATTGAGGTACTTTATTAGGTCCGTTATCACGAGAATATAGGCACATAAAAACTTTGGACTTACATCTAGGAGTAATACCACTTCTCAAACTCGTGGGAGTTTAGTTTATTACCACTCTCTTGGGACATAGTGTAGTGTCTCTTTTGGTTCAATGCCTACTACACATGGCTCTAGATCTAGTGTGTCCTGCGGAGGTAGAGGTAACATGGGAGGTTCTATATCTTGAGTACAAAGTCCTCACCAACCCCAAAATATCTACATGAAGATGTCACTTCATCTTCTAGAATATAGGGGAATAGAAGATGTTGCTGAACATGTGTATATGTGTGAAATACATGGCACGTAAAAGGGATCACAGATTCGAGCACAAGGCAAGTCGGTTGTAACTACTTTGTAGGGGCGCATGTATACCTGGTATAAGAAGTTTGACCTTGATCGGACTGCGTGGATTATACAATGTTATGAGATGATTTCCTCATGGAATTTCATATCCATGAGTTTGAGTAGAAAAATCATAAGAGTGCTTAAGGATATCAAGTAGGGCACTACTGAGAGTATATGATGCTCATTTCAAAACACTGATGTCGAAACTTTCTTATGATATCCATGAAAGTTAGCATGCACAATGGTTTTCTGGACTTAATCAAACCTTTTAGGAGAGTTGTCACATAATACATACATGGATCCACGTGAAGCACTTGAAGTAGTGTTATGTACCAAAGAAGTCGAAGTATAGACACCCAGAGTAATCCCATTCCTAGAGGCTCAAATTACAACAATGGAAAAGTGGTTGGAGAAACTATTCGCTAATTCAACACATGAGACATGTAAAGGAGTTCAGTGTACATATTGTGAAGTAGAAGGAGCACTAAGGATAGTTATCCCTCTAAATTAGTACACTCATTATTATTAAACCGTGAAATATGTCTTTTAGACCACGATGCAAGGAGCTACCCACTATGACAATGCGTGATAAGGAAGAACATATCCCGCTATTGTAATATTTTCCATCCACGACTCATAATACTAAATATTACAAACTTATTGATCAGATCCATTATGCCATTGACATTGGTTTACGATAGACAAGAGTTACAAATAACTCTTAAGGAAATAATGAGCATCATTATCATGATCACACACAAGGGCACTATGATCAGAACAAAGAGCTCTTTGAAGGAAGTCATGGTAAGGATCTTGTGGTGGATTCGGGGGCCGAGGTCATGGTAGTGGATGAGGTGATTTCTCTCATGGAATATGTTATAAGTATGAAACTCCTAACAACTACTAGTGTGAATTTAATTAGAATATTACTTGTTCTTTTTGTGGAAGAATCATACTTATGAAGAGCTCCCAAACTTATATGAGCATCTTAGTAAGAAGCATAAACATGAGAAAAATGGCGTAGGGATGGTTTAAATACAATGTACCATAGAAAAATAATGGATGTCGAAATTGACCCCAAAACTATAGGTAGTACTTGTGAAGATCACTACATGCGCAGATCTTTGTGTGTGCCAGAGAAATACCGCAACAAAAGCCTACCATTACTAAGGAGGAATTTTGGTATGCGTGATACCCAAATTCTACACATCGAAAGAGTTTTATTGGGAGACCATGGAGGTGCTTAGAAATATTTAGGGTGAGATACGGTGTTTAAAAGATTAGTCATGGAAGTTGGAGCACAAGAAGGCAACAAAGATGTCTTAGATGGATATTGGTGATCTGAAAGAATTACGTAATATGTTCCACTGGAGAATATTATTCCATTATTAGGGGAAATGGTTAACAGGAAATAATCCACCCGTAGGTACCGATAATGGGCAGTAGATTTTGCATTCTAATCTTCCTCCTCATAGCTTGTATTATAATAAAGAGATCATTCGAATGTTGTTGTGGATGGGTGGCTTTTAAGTATTATATTGATTGATACAAGAACAAAAGTTAATGTGTTTAATTTAGATACATGGGTGTAAATGGGACAACCTCCATTACAACCATCCTTAAATGTACTATTTATGGAAAATCAAACTAAGGCCACTCCAATTGCCATATTGAAGGATGCATCCATTACTATAAAAGGAGTGAAGTTCATTGGGGACTTTGAGGTATTGGCACTTATAGATGCATAAATATTCCTAACTTTACTTAGGAACCCATGGTTTTATGCAAATAATTTTGATCTATGGTTCAATAAGGGATACATTATCTTTGAGAACAAGGAAGAGTGAGTTGTCATCCCTTTGACAGATGGGAAGTATGCACCTTACGTGGAACCTTTAAGTGAGAAATACATAAATAGAATTTATGTGCATGCCATTTGAGATCCAGAGGTACATGATCTATCTAAAGAATGAATTCTCCACTAGGATGATGCACATTCCATTAGTGATACTACAAGTATTACTGTAATAGTTGGACACATAACACCTATGAGATGGTCGGGCATGAAGTAAGAAGTGCATCGTGTGCGGGGTAGACCTCATTTTTTAGGAGGATAAGTAACAATCTTGTACCCAAAGATATCTTTGGTGAAGGAGAACCCGATGTCTTCCCGCACACTATGGAAGAACAATGAAAGGATCCGTGAATAGAAGGAATATGATGGTATATACCCTACTCGGGACAATAGCGTGAAAAAGATGGTAGAAGTTGAGGTTGAAGATTCCCTTGAGATTAAGTTCTTAGAAATGCAATACCTGAAGGAGTGATTCTCGGTGGGATTGGGATTCCCATATCCATCGATGCAAATTTAGTGACTACAACCATTGCACCACCGACAATAAGGAGGAATTAGACGTATTATTAAACAGAAGACCAAATAATGCATGGTGGATGACATTACAATGTATGACGATGCTCGGGAGAAGTTTCTTAACGAGATAGGGATGTATCAACTCTATGAACTCCCATACTTTGGAAAGCCGTAAAATTTATACCAGATGGCGATGAGGAGAGTCCATGAGGATTTCTTCTACTTTTCGGACAATGGGTAAGGATGACCACACCTTTTATTGCCACATTGACAAGATTAAAGGGAACATGGACAAAGGTTAGAATTTATCTAACCAACAAGGTAGTAGTTATGGACATCGGTACGAAGTTGGGATACTCCAAGGTTCCACGTAGAATGGACATTTACAAGTTAAGAAAGTAATCTGTGGTACAAGTAGTGTGCATCTACTTACAAAGTTGAACGATCAAGAGACATTGACATAAGTAATTAAAATGTGGCTAAAAATTAAGAAGAAGATGTTCGCAGGAGAGGTGTACAATCTAGCAAGGTACATAGCATAAAAATTATTGAGGAAGCATGCAAAGGTGAGAAAATAAGTTTTTCGACTATCCTATTATCTCTTGTATTTGTAGAAATTGGAGTTCCCGATGGGCCAAATAAATAAATATAGGAGTATACCATGGAAAATAATTCCCCCAGAGAGAGGTTCGAGAAGTATTTCAGGCAAAGGATAAATGAGTGGCCCAATTAAACAAAGGTCGAACTATGGTATGAAGGCTTCACACAGCTTTTAAAGAAGAATGGTGAATTACTAAGGAGTTGCCATCAATGGTGGGAAAGAAGGTATAATTTTCAGTGTACCAACATTTTTAGATTGTGTTCTTTACAATGAAGGACGGGACATAGAGTCCTTGGTGTAATTTGTCATATGCCTTTACAATTTGGTTCTTCCAACAAGAGGTTCTGAGTTTTCTGATGATTATCATATAATGAAAACAAGGTAGAGTATGCGTACATACATTAATAAAGACTTATGTCTATCCACGATGATCTACCTATATCGAGAGGATCATCTCTAATGAAATAAGTATGAAGCTAGTTGGTTTAGCCATTGGGGATAGTGGGGCCACGCCCATCTATATCCATCTCAAGCCTAGATTAGAAAATTGTAAATATGTGGAGAATGAGATCATACTTCTAGGCATTCCCAAAGGCAGATACACGCTTAAAAATCTGGAATCTCCAAAGTATACCTCACACATAGAAGAAGATGAGGAAGAAGAACTTAATGAGGATAGTGGAGACTTAGACCACGAGGCAGGAGACAATGACTAATAAAACAAAAAAGCAAGCATGTGAGCACTACTCCTAACAACAAGAAGAGGAGGGAGATATAGATGAAGTCATAGGCCATGGAGAACACCAATTTAAAAGGGTGTTAAGATGAACTAGGACTCTAAATGCTGGAACATCCCAACCACCATGGAGGTCACAAAAATCTCCTCCAAAAGAGGCACTTGAGAAGAAGCGGAGATAGAAGTTGAAGCTTCATCATAATGAGGAGGAGGAGTCGAAGAGAGTGTCTTTGGGAACCTCGGTTATGCTTGAAGGTGTAGAAGAACCTTAGGGTGAAGGAGTGAAGGAAGTAGAGGCGAAGTGAGCTAGCTTTCGAGCATGCCCATTACAACTCAACAAGAGGAGGAGGGGCCAACTCTAGGGACTAGTGTTCAAATTCCTAAAGGACCAAGGAAAAAGAGAGAGAGGACAAGAGAAGCGTATGTTGTCCCAAGCATGGGATTTTCCACACACCCAAGTAAGATCATTTGTGCTCGGTTCCAAAGCACCTGTGGGCCTAAAGGATTTATACGGGTGGGAGTTGATGGACCCTTACATGGCTCTTGCATGCACAAGGAAACAACTCTCCTAGTCCATGTAGACACATATGGATGAACCGTAATTTGATGTATGTGAAGATTCATGTATCTCACGTAGGGTGAAGAAGGATCCTTAGAGAAAGCACATCACAATAAAGCCCACAGAATATCCGATGAGTAGATTAGTAATGGATTGGTTAAGGTATTTGTTGAGGTGACGCAGAGGAACATCGATAAAGCCACCACCATTAGGGAACTTAAAGAGGATAATAAAGATAAAACCAAGGAAATAAAGTTCCTAAAGGAGGAGAACGGGCACTTGAAGGAAGAAAAATGATGGGAAGAAGTAAAGAATGAGGCCTTTGTTAACATGGCGGAGGTGTTAGGTGATCATATTCTCACATAAAGGCCTCATCTTGAATCCAAGGTACCTAAAAATTTTACTTCTACAATGCATTATGTACGCACATTTGTTAATATGTTATTAGAGGACAGATGTAAATTTGAATTCCTACACCAAAAGACCCCACACAAGAAGAAGAAAGAGCAAGGGCTAGCATTATTCAAAAAGTTTCAACATGTGAGGCCTTACTCCAAACGTTGAAGGATGAGATGAAGAAGGAAGATCAAGCTCTCAACTTATGCAGCGCGCAGATGCCCTGATAAGAACTAGAAATTTAGTAGAAGATAACAATGTTTTGAAAGATATGAAGGATGAAACTATCGGGTGCATTGAAAGATTAACATTGATGAAGTAGAAATGTGAGGCCCTCAAAGAGCTCCAAGATCTGCATAAAGAAAGAATTAATGAAATTTGGAAGCTCATTGGACAAAGAATGGATTCACGGAAGGAATACTATCGTGTATGGTAAATTTTGTCCAAGTGTTGCGAGTAATGAAAAAGATAAAATTACTCAGATGATCCGGAGGCCATAGCCATTGACATATTGGAAAAGACAAGGAATGTGTTAGATGACTAGAAGACCTTGGAGGATGAGCTCAAGGTTGAGTACTTAGAATTGATCCTTCTAGTTGAAGAAGATGACACCAGAATAAAACATAATTCTTTTGTACAGGATTGGTTCATTATTTTCATTCTTTTCATTCTTTCATTCACACATTCTTTATTATTGAAGATATATGATGGCATTCACATCGTCGGGATGGAAATGTACATTAGTGTCGGGTAATGTTGATAAGAAATATTGTTCTCTAAGGAGAAGGCACAAAAATGATATGCATGCATAGACAAGGTGCCTTTAAGGGTGCAGAAAGATAGATCAAGAAATTTGTGCCGAATTCACGAATTTGTGTTATTATCGTGGATAGCATGTAGAGAATACATAGGCAAGGAGAATTGAAAATCGCATAAAGGGTATTTTGAGCACCACCGCGTAAAAGCACCATGCATAGGTTGAGATAAAAATATGATTCCTACTTAGAGTTAACGAATGAGATCTATTATTAGAGATCTTGCATGTTGTACATACATTTGTAAAGGTGCATGGCTATTATTAGCATGTGACCTATTTTGAGAAGTGCATGGGTGGTGAAAGGAAAGTCCCCACCCATATAAATATGTAATTTAGGGATAAAGATGACAATATTGGGTTATCTCGTAGTAAATTCTAGGTTGGATCAAAGAGCTATCTCATGAATTTACAAGAATGCAACTAACTAAGATGTTAAGAATTTCGAAGAAAGGAGTCCTTCAAACGAGGATCTTATTACAATTTATAGAAGATGAGAAACTCTTCATCTTCTCGGTGACCTTTCATATGTCCTATTTTTGACTTTAGACTATTCATATTCCTATCAAATATTAAGTCCCTTTTATAAAAACAAGGCAACTTAATTTTTACATCATGTTTCTAAAGTCACTTTTTAATTGAATTAAAGACATATAAAAAGTACAAACCCCAACGCGAAATTAGAATGTTGAAGAGAGAGAAAGTTGGGGGGGAAGAAAAGAGAGAGAGAGAGAGAGAGAGAGAGAGGAGGAGGAGGAGGAGGAATCATGTTGATGAAGAATTTACTCTTGTTGACTCCTAAAATCTCTTCCGAATTGACCCGATACCTTTGAACCATTTATGGTAAATGATTTTCTTATGCTATGGGAAATTTCTTTTGGTTGCAGGAGAGAAACCACCTCCGAATGACTCATAAACATCACAAAATAAGTGTTTAGAAACACTATTAAATAGAACATTTAGTGACCACGTGTGTTTCTCTTGAAGATCCCCTCGAAGAAGTTGAATATTTGGACCAGATCCTACCCCGGCTCACTACAACACCGCCACATTGCTCAATTGATTTCGACATTATCCTTCGATGAAACACACATTTATGTGAACAATCTGATGGTGTTGACTATGAATTCCACCTCACACATATTTATTGAAGCATTAAATGAGTGTCAAAATACACTTTTGAGATTCATGTAAGTGACCTCACTATCATCTACTCCTGCATACTTGACGATAGAGATCGCACTTGTTTCCCCTTCTAAAATGAACTTTATTATTCTTAAAACTTACTATATTAGGAAAGGGTGACTATTTTTGGCAAGTGTGAAGATTATTCCTCTTTGGTCCCCAAATGCTGATGTCAACCTAGATGTTCAACTCGACACATTCCCTTTGTCCAATTTTCCTTAAGATCAACTTACTATTTTTAGTAAGTGCCTATGAGACAACTTACTAGTTTTAGTAAGTGTGAAAATTTAGCTCACAAACCTCAACTGGATATGATATATTCAATTTCCTCTTATGATTGTGTTCCTCTTACCTTCGAACCATTTTTCTATTTTTAAAGCTTATGGGACAACTTACTAGTTTTAGTAAGTGTCAATTTCATCTTGAGGTGACCTTTATGATGATTTTTGGCTACAATACTTCCTCTTTGCTCACTACCTCCTTTCTGCAACTTCTTTAGATGGTGGCTTACCCGAAATAGTAGTATTCCATGTAGAAAGCCTACTATTTTTATAACATATGTTTCATGTGATTGGATCAAGATGGGATGAATATTTCTTATATCGGTTTTTTTCCCAATATCATCCCTCGAAATTTCAGACTTACCCGATGCACGGTTTGTGAGATTCTAAAACTTGAAATTGTTTTCCTCAGCAATGGATACAGGAGCATGACATCCATTAAAGAAGATTGAAAATTATAGTTCTATTTATCCACCTTATATCATGATGGAAATTATATTTTTGATGTGGGTTTTCTCTTCTTTTTCACCTAGGTGGATTTTCTTCGCAAACCGATTGGTTTCGGTTGATCGGAAATTAGCTTCTTTTGTTGTGCAAAGAAGGGGATTTCTTCACTTTGAAAAATATTATTTCTATGAGAAAAATATCCATTATTGAGGTTCTTAAGGCCTCTGAAAATGGTGAAGACAATAAAAACTCGTCTCAATTCGTACTGGTTTGTAATTTATGTTTATTTCTTCGTTTCACGGCTATGAGGGTTTTTAGATGACATTCTTCATTTATTCCTTCATTCTTCATTTATTAGATTAGTTTTTCCTCTAAGATATCTCAGTATTATTACCATGTGAATGAATTGTTGGAGCTGATGGAGTGTAAAAATGGTGTTTGGATGTCCGGAGAAAATTGACTTGAGTGACTAAGTAGGCAGAGCTATGGGGATATGAAAAAATGCTAAGTGTTGGCACTGTATGTATTCAAAAATAAAACACCAAGGGTTGGGCACATTTTACTATCACTAATGTCCATTTAGCTAAAGTATGAAAGGGACATAAATTTTCAATTCTCATTGGAACTGTGACACTTGGTGATCATCCGTGCGGTGAGTGAAAGAGCTCCAATTAGCTCCCGAGGGATGAATTTGGCACTATAGAAAGTCACATTGATCACTTGGAGGCCACAAGGGGTTGGGAAAATTTTACTGTCCCATTTTTTTAGTTAGCAAAAGGTATGAAAGAGACATCAATTTCCACTTCATACCAGGTTGTGACACTTGGTAATTATCTCGTGGTGTGAGAGTAGGATCCACCAAGCTACGGGGTTGAAGCGCCAATGTAGAGGGTCTTAAGGGTGATCAAAGGGATATAAATGGTTGGGTACATTTTCATGTCCGTTATGACCCTTTTCTAAATGGAATAAAGGGACATCAAAATACACTAAGCTCCTGGAGCTAACATGTTTCCACTTCAAGAATTGGCTAAGTGTGAGAGCCTACCTCAAGGCCAACTTGCAACGATGATATCTTGAGCCCTGATGCTTTTCGAGGTGAAATTGTGTATTAATTTGACTTAAAATTATATTCTAAATCCAATGGTGGGGGTATTAGATCTTGAATCCTATATTTAAGCCATGAAAAATCCCATTATTTTGTGACTCCATAACCCGAGCATGGAAAAAATTGATATAAACATATTTCACCTAGGTGTTGTGAAAATATAAATCCATCATCTTTTAGATATCATAATTACCTTTTTGATGATGTATTTTTTATCTCCTAACTCCTTGTAGAACTTTGAAATTACTTCTTGAATCTCACGTTGTATTTAAACAGGCGCTACCTAGGCATGAGAACCTATTTCTAATGAACCTGCCCCAAAACTTCCAAATCTTCCCTGAATCTTCCAAATTATATTCCTGATTTTTCTTAGAAATTTATTGGATCTCCATGTTAAATATTTTGTTCTCACTACTGAGGGGGTGTGCTAGTTTTGGGAAGGCCAATGGTAGCCCTTCCCAAAATTGCTCAAAACTTGGCATTCTTCAATAGATCATAAATAATCTAGGGATTGACTTGAATTTCCTAAATCACCTACATGACTGATTTAACATCTACTAAAGGTTCATTGAGGTGATTGGGTGAGGCCGGTGTTGGGGATGGACTGGTCTGGGGGTGCTTTTGGAAGGTATGGATTTGAAAGTTTTTGACACTTTGTAGTATCATTATCCCATATTTAGATGTATTTTTACCTTTGAAAAATACTGGACAACACAAATGTAATACCTCATTAGTATCGAAATTTATTGTGTAAGAAATTGTGCGAAACCTTTTTCAGGAGACCCGATCCTTGGTACATTGGGTGTATCATTGAGACCGCTTGATTTGGTGGAGTGTGTTATCTTTATTGACCTCTTCACATTAGATCAGATATTCATTCTATGAAGAGTCATAGTTCATGTAAAAAAATAACATCTAATCGAGACTAACATCTAGTAACAAGTTATAATATCAATCAGTTATCATGGTGATTACTTTTCATAATGTCAGAATCGCTGAAATGAAGACAAACATGTTAAGATATATTTTTGATCTTAAAGGAATGTGTGCTAATCAGACCGATGTCTGTAATTTGTTTACTTGGGACAGCAATTATTATTGCTTGTATGTTTGCCGATGTGACAAAAGATTTGTCGTCGATGCTTGATGAACTCTATTCGCTGATTGACAAGACACCTGAATCAATTCCATTGATCCAAGGTATGTGTGGCCTTTGTAATCGCTTTGTCGATTTACTTTTAAACCAGATCAAGGTTGATATAAATGCAAAGACCGATTTCGTGTATGAATATCCGCACGTAGATGCCAATGGAAAAGGTTCGATTCTCGAACCATACACTATTGTAACACTAGACACGTAAGGTGATAAAGGCCTGGATGCGGGTGGCTCAGGTATGTGGAACGTGGGATGAAATGTCCTGCTTAATGTTAAATATAATGTCAGTAAAGATTTGATATGGAAACTAATTAATTAAATATTAGGGGACTAAGACCCTAACCTACCCCTAAGTTCTACCTTATACCCTAACTACTATCCTATATGGATTTTTAAATTTTATAAGGGTGAAAATAGATCTAAATCCTATTAACCTATGAACTAGGCGAATGACCTAGATATGGACACTATTAAAAATCCTAAACTAATCCTAACCTAAGGAAGGGGACGCATAGACCCATGTGGATGGAAAGGATAAGGAAGGATGGTAGGAAATTTAATAGGGCAATGAATGAGGTCCTGGCATGTGCAACGCCAAGTTTGGTGGGAACATGGAAAAGATAGAGGCATCCAGTTAGCCATGAGACTAAACTTTGATTTCATGCAAAATTTGAAATTTGGAACTCGCCAACCCGAGTCGGTGGTGGCGTGAGGAAAAAGGAAAAGGCAGTGCCTTCAATGCATTAATTGTCTTGGTCTTCGCGACCAGCCCGCCTTGGAAAGAGGATAGAGGAAATTTTGTTGGTCATTGTGTTCTTTGGTTTTGGAAGTTGCTCTGCATTTGGTTTCTTCACGGTTCTGTCGAACCAGCTGTGTTTGATTATTATCTCTGTTTCTTTGGAAAATCTAAGGCTATTTTTGAGCCTGTAGAGGTAGGTGACTGTTTGGGAAGCTTTACTACTATCGCCGTGGAAGGAAACAACTCCAGTAGGCGTGGTTTTCTTCGAGCTTCAAGAAAAATTTCAGGCATGTTAAGCCCTTCTCCTTAAACTGCTTGCTTTTGCTTAATCGTCTCATTAAAACAACCCTGCTCTTCTGATGGGGGTTTTGTTTATTCGATTTTGCTGTTATGTTGAGATGATTTTGGGTTGAGTCATTTTTTTTCATTGTCATGCGACTTAAACTTTTTTAAATATTGAGTTCAAAATATACTGTTTGCCCATGTAGCATTGCATTGATTTTCGATTACATAATGGGGATTAAGTTCTTTATATTATGAAATTGTGCTTATGAATACTTGTCAGCTGTGTGAATCATTTTTCGAGTTCACGCATCATTGAAATAGGAGAATGAGATTTTCATGGTTGAAATGTCCATGATGGAACTTGAAGGTATTTTTAATAAATGTATCAATGAAATTGTGATGTTGTCGAACAATTCTATTGCCAATATGGGTTTGAGGAGGTGACATGCTTGTGAGTAATATTTCGAAAGTGTTGCTTTTTTTTTTGTAAAAATGGAAGGATGAAATGACTTGGGTATTCTTGGGTGTCAAGAAAGTGATTGTTCTTCTTATGAATTTATTAATGAACTATGTTTTCTCCTTGCTTTTTTTTGAAATCGAAGGTGATGGAAAGTTGATTTTATCAAATTATTTGTGGAAACGGTTCTTCTTCTTAATTCGAACTTTAAAATCTTGAAAAATTGGGTTTCATGAGCATTAGTATTTTTGTGAAATGAATGAAATATTTAGAATTGTTTTCTTGAGTGTTGACTGTTTTTTTTGTACAAAAGGAAGGATGAAATGATTCGTGCATCTAATACCTTCGATTTTGTTTGCATTTGATAAAGAATACTTGATGTGAATATTTGTATTTGAGTTCAAGAAAGGAAAAGTGTTTTCTTAAAAACAAGTTTCGATAATGAAAGGAACAAAGAGCTTCACCGTACATTACACAACTGAATTAAATTCTCCTGATTGTTTTCATTGCATTGAATTTGATCTTTCCATGGACAGGGAATTCCTTTCATCATTTTTCCTTTGTTGGTCAAAACGTTTTAATATTTCTTTTGGAAATAAAGACCGGATCTGGTTCTTCATTCCTTCTTTTGGAGAAAATATGATGAAAATATGTTATTTATGAACTATGAGTTCATTCCAGACAGTAAGAGCATAGTTTATTTACTTATTATTATATATATATATAATACGTTTGTTTTAAATTATATATGTTTTGGTATTCGTGCATGTGCAATCTTCTTTATAAAGGAAGTATTGACCGAATGGAAATGGAATTCTTACTTTGAAAGTTCAATATAAAATGTTTTACTATTATGGATTTATGATTTCATAGCTAAAGTGAATTTTATTATTATTAGGATGAAAATGTGACTTGTTTGGTCAAACACTCTATATAGTCAGTAAAGACGTAAATGTCTATGAATGAATTTTTTAAGGAAAGAAAGTATTTAAAATGAAATATAATAATCAGAATGAGTCATACTATTGGATTGTGTCTGTTCTAAATAGCGGATATTTGGTTAGACAATGAGAAGAGGTAATATGAGCCATCTTCTTCCTTGTATTCGGTTATTGATTTCTTAAGTTTCACTCGAATCGTTATCATTGATTGTGTCTCGCTTGGATTAAATTTTTCAAGATACAATCATGAGGAAAGGAAAAGGAGTGTGGATGGATAACTTTGAATAATGATCATTTCTTCTCTCATACAGCTTGGAAATCAGTAATCGTTAGGAACGAATTTTGTATTGCTTTGGTTTAAGCATCTACATTTTATTGTTGTTTGCTTTTCTCATCAGTATTTGATTGCTTGAAATCAAATGAGTTGCATGAACTGAAAGGAAAGTAATTTGGTTTATATTTTCAGTCAAATTTTATCCTTTGAAATTATAACTAATGAAAGGGAAAGAAATTGATAGCATTTATGTTAAACAAGCAAGATGCATACTTGTGTTCCTAGTTTTACGATGTTGTAACTGAACTCGTTTCAAGGAAATTACTTGTAATGATTATTTAGGAAAGAGGATAGTAATCCTTTCGACCGATGGGATGGTAATTAGATGATTCAGTTGTTATGCTGTTCATTCTTTTTGATACTTAATTCTTAATGATGTTCATATTAACGTTTCATAAAAGCAGTGGTTCTTTTATCGAGACAAGCTTAATTAAAAGCACCTCATTTTAATGACAAGTGCTTAATATGCTGGTTCAATGAACTCGACCCTGCAAGTAATTTTGCAGATGGAACTTGAGTATAAACGAAGACATGGTTGTTTTTTCGATACTTCTTTTGATCGATCAAGATGGATTGTAATTGATAGCTATTACTCCTCTACGAGGAATTGAGAAAAGAAGAAATTACATTCTTCTATCTTATGTGTTGTAATGTTGTTTAATATAAACAAAGTCCACTCATTCGACTCGCAAATGTATAGATTATAAAACGGATGGATGAATACAAATACAAGTGTGATATTTTAATGATCAGATCGCTTTGATATTGTTGAATAAGTTGGGAATATAACATTATTCCTTGATTTGGAATTATTCAAATGTTCATGGATGGATTTAAAAGGAAATGACATCTATTCTTACCTAAATGCAACTTTTACGTTGAAATGTGCAATTAGTTCATACTTGGGTTAAGATGAATTTTTAATTGACATTAAAAAGGATTTAGGAAGAACATGATCTCTTAATTGAAAGGTATTCGGGATTAGCTTGAAAGCTAAGGAATATCAAATAATTTAGGAGCAGCCGAACCTCGTATTCGGACTCCGTTAATAGCCTCGAATGTTAAATTTAGAAAATAAGGATATGGGAAAAACATATCCATGGTTAACAGACCTTAACTATGTAAGGTTAAGGAGGATAAATGAATAAATTCATTTAGAATTAGACCTCGTTTAAATGACGTCTAATAAGATGGAATTCTGAATTTGTTTACAGTTGTGGAAAAACTTGGTTAAGTTTAATAGGTTAAACTTATTAAGTTTATCAGTAATGGGCTGCTTAGTCCAAGGATTAAGAAAAGAACCAAGTAGAGAAAATGCAACCCTTCGGTACGAAGGAGGAGATGCGTAGTAAGCTAGAAGATGGATTAAGTCTCTCTTAGCTACATACAACTGTAACAAGAATGAGGATAAAGGATCAGCATGGTTGCTGAAAGTTGATCTTAAATATTAAGATCATAACCAAATCACACTTGAGCCTGGATGTGTACTGATGGGAGGATTCCGTAGGACATTGACATACGCCAGCTACAACATGGTGTCTTCATGAAGGTGGGGCCTTCATGACGACACAATGTTATAGCTGACATATTACAATGCCCTCCCGAATTAAATCATCAAGATTACATAAGCTGGATACTAAGTTCTTGGCTGGGGATAGGAATGTGATCACGTATATGGAGTGACTCCGGAGGACTAAAGGTAACTAGACACACGGAGTCATCTAGGGACGACACCGTATGTCTGCGTATCTTTAGTTACCATGAGTAACTTCCTATACTCGTTCATATTGCTAGTTGGGGTTAGAGTTTGACCTTAATTGGAAGGACTAGTAGAGACCAGAAAGACCATTCTAGATAATGATTTGAAGTGAGGTGAAGGACGTATTCCATTGGTGTGTATCACATCCAGAATATGATCATGCAAAGCATGTGAAAATATTTGGCCAAAGTATCGCAAGTGCTGGTGCGTTGTCCTAATCACCTAGTTTAAGATGCAGATGTCGATGAATATCAAGAATGTATATTCAGATAGGCTTCTTAAATGGATCACTTGATAACCGGAAATGGTAAGAGAACCTCTGTATATACATTATACTATGCATGAATTAACATGAAGGATCGGTAAGTCACCGAGTCATGAAATGAGAGATCGCTGAAACTCCGAGCCATAAAATGGGAGATCGGTAGTTCTTCGAGTCATTTACAAGCAAAGATATGGAATCAAGTTATATGATCAATGGCATCAATGTGTGTTCCATATTGCAAATATGTGAACAGAGAACATTAGTTTTAAAAGGAAATTGTGTGATCCAAACTGCATTATTTGGACAGAGAACAATTATTAAAACTTGAACGTGTGTTTGAATTATATAATTCATAACAGGGAACGTTGTATAAAAAAAAATTCCCTTGTTCTAGTATCTTAAAATGGGGATGTTACATCTTGGTATCAGAGCTGAAGGTTGCAGCTCTTGGACCTAATGAGTCCACAATATTAATAAGGTTTACATTTTCTTATTGAATATAAAATGGTCAGAACAAGAGGGAATGCTGCGAACAACCCGTTACTGGGTGGAGAAGCAACTACTGCTCAAAAGTTGGATGAAATCCTTGCTGCCCTACTAGATACGAGAGATCGTTTGACTGTTCTGGAACAACAGTCAATGGGCAATGAAGAGGAGGAAGAAGAAGCTGATATAAATGATCAGCCACCTCCTGTGGACAACACCAATGGAGGGAATCCGGGTGTTGATAATAGTAATGTGAATGCTCCTAATCATCCTGAAAATAAAAGGGCAAGATTAGCAAATTTGAACTTACAAATGACATAAAGAGAATAAGTCCTCCAAAGTTTGATGGAACAACCCTTGGGGACGAAGCTGAGAATTGGCTCAGTGAAATGGAGAAATACTTTGCAATAAGAAACTTCTCCGAAGAGACCAAAGCGATATGGGGAGCATATCAGCTTTCTCATGAAGCATCATCATGGTGGGACAACCGTAAGGTTGAGTTGAATATTGTCGAATCAGACATAACTTGGGATCAATTTAAGGGTTATTTTAGGCAACGATGGCTGCCTCAACTCTATTTTGATAGGAAAATGACTCGAATTTCAGAACGGTCGCAAGGAAGGCCGACGGTGATGAATCGGGAAGGGTTTACTAAACTCCTAAGTATGTGCCGCATATCAAGTCGACGAGAAGTTCGTAATACGGAAGTTCATAATGGGACCGAATCCCATCATTGGTGGCGAAGTGGATGTCCATGGCCCAACCACCATGGAAGGAGTTGTTAAAAGGCAATAAGACAGAACATAAATTGAGAGCAATTTCGCTCATAGGAAGAGATAAGGAAGAAGATTCCCAATTCTTCTTCATCTCTCGCACCCAAAAGGGGGCCTTGGAAAAGGTTTGGTGTGAAAAACAAAATTGTTGTAGATAACAACAAGAAATCTGTAATGAACAAACCGTAAATAGTGTGTGGAATAGCCTTCGCAAAAGTTAGTGGCAATGGACAAAAGTCCTATGGAAGCTTTAATGATAACTTCAAAGTGGTAACAAATTTGAGCCTAGGAAAGGGCCAGCTGGAGGATGCTTCAACCGTGGAAAGGACCACTACGCGAGTCACTGTCCTCTGAAGAAGGATGATCGCGATCAACAGCATAGGATACACGCCGCAGTTGGCTAATGCATGTTTCGAAAAGCAAGTTACGCCTATAGAAGTTCCGGTAAGTTATTCGGCACACCCGTAGTCATATTTTTGATATCGAGCTACCGAATGCTTTATTTCTACTAAACTTGCAATGAAATTAAAAAGAAAGGTCGAACGAATGGATAAAACATGGACAAAGGCATTATGGGAATAATGTTGTCCATACAAATAAATGTGCCTTTTGGGGCAATTTTTGACTTGCCCAGCTTTCTCCACCGAAGTTGACTCGTATGTCACTCCTTTAGGATCATATGATATCATTATCGAGTTAACTCGGGGCAAGTAACATAAGGCAAAGGTCGATGTTATGAAAAACAAATTTGTTGTTTTGATGACCGCAAAAAGCAAAGCAGTCATTCAAGGTGTAAACGTGAAGTCATAGCTTAGGAAACCGACAAACATGCAACTAAAAAGGGCTAAAAATAGAGGTGCACTGTATGCAAAGTAAAAATGACAGAAAATGCTGAGGAAGATAATGATTTCATGGAAAGATATCCATTGTTAAGGGGTTTCAGTGATGTGTTTCCGGAGGAATTGCCAGGTCTTCCACCCAAACGAGAGTTTGACTTTGCAATAGAAATCAAGCCAGGAACTGAACCCATATCTAAGGCACCTATATGAATGACCACCCTCGAGTTGGTAGAGCTAAAGGCTCAGTTACAGGAACTTTTGACTAAGGGGCTGATAAGACCGAGCGTCTCACCATGGGGAGCGCCGGTAATTTTTGTAAAGAAAAAGGATGGCACATTGAGGCTGTGCATTGATTACATAATGTTGAACAAGGTAACTATTAAGAATCGATACCCACTTCCTAGGATTGATGATCTGTTCGACCAGATGCGAGGAGCATCAGTCTATTCAAAAATAGATCTTCGATCTGGGTATCATCAGCTGAGAATAAAGGAAGAAGATATTCATAAAACAACTTTTAGAACAAGGTACGGCATTATGAATTCACTAAGTGTTACCTTTGGGTGACCAATGCACCCGCCGCCTTCATGAATCTGATGAACAATATTTTTCAAGAATACCTAGACAAGTTTGTGCTTGATTCTTAGACGACATTCTTATATACTCTAAAAATGTCGAAGAGCACCAAGAACATTTAAGGATAGTGCTGGAAGTTTTAAGAAAGAGGAAGTTGTATGGTAAACTGTCTAAATGTTCCTTTTATGATGCAGAGGTGCATTATTTGGGACACGTTATAAGCAAGAATGGAATAGTTATAGACCCTTCAAAGATCACAGCTATAACCGAGTGGCTTGCGCCTAAGAATGTGCATGAAGTGAGAAGCTTCATGGGCTTGGCAGGATATTATAGAAAGTTCGTTAAGGACTTTTCAAAAATTGCTGCCCCAATCACTTCACTGCAAAAGAAGGATAAGAAATTTGTCTGGACGGACAAATGTGAATCTGCCTTTAAAAATTTAAAGGAAAAGTTAACTACAAGACCTATTTTAACTGTATTTGCACTCCAAATGGAAATTTTATGGTTGTAACGGATGCATCAGAGAAGGCCTGGAGGTATTATGTTACGTAATAACCATGTCATAGCTTATGAAAAGTAAAGCTTAAGTTACATGAACAATAATTATGCTCCACACGACCTAGAGCTCGCTGCCATTGTTCATGCACTTCAAATGTGGAGGCATTACCTTTTAGGCAAACCTTTGAGTTAAAAACTGACCATCCGGGGTCAAGTATATTTTTACTCACCAAATCTGAATGCAAGGCAACGAAGATGGTTAGAATTTCTGTCTCAAGATGATTTTGATATAAGCTACATCAAAGGCAAGGAAAATAGAGTGGCAGATGCTCTCGAGTCGAAGGAAGCATATCTCTCGCTCTTATAACGTTAAGAACTCGCTTTAAGGATGAGGTGAAAGATGCCTGAATCGATCCTTATTTCAAAGAAGTCAAAACAACACTTGCTGCAGATCCAAAGGATGTCGTATAAAGGATTTCGTTTGACAATGAAGGAATTTCGAGGTTCGAAAAATAGGTATATATACCTTTGGCAAATGACTTAAGAGGGAAATTGTTAACTGAATTTCATAATTCACCTTTTTCTGGACACCCTGGCATTACGAAAATGCTTGCTGATCTTAAGCAGCAATACTTCTGGAAGGGAATGAAAAAGGATGTGGTGGAATTTGTAACACACTGCTTAGAATGTCAGCGTGTTAAGGTGGAACATATGCATCCCTTACCGGATTATCAGATCCCCACAAAGATTCCACAAGACAAATGGCAAGTGATAACGATGGATTTCGTTCAAGGATTGCCTATGTCAAGAAATAAGCATGATATTATCCTGGTTGTCGTCGACAAATTAACCAAAGTGGCACACTTCATTGCTGGTAATTTGAAAGACGATGCACCAGTGTTAGCAAGAAGATTTGTACATGAAATTTTCAGATTGCATGGAATACCCGAATTAATCATATCGACATGAGATCCGAGGATGACATCAAGGTTTTGGCAAACGCTTAATGCGGCCTGGGAACTAAATTAAACTTCAGCTCTCGCATATCATCCGAGACGGATGGAGACCGAGAGAGTTAATCAAGTTTTAGAGGACATGTTAAGAATGTATTGCATGGACCAGCAAAGATAAATGGGAGGAATACCTTCCACTGGTTGAATTTGCCTACAATAATACATACCATGCCTCTTTAAAAATGGCGCCTTTGAAAGCATCAGATGGAAGAAAATGCGAACCCCCGTCACTGGGACAACGAGAGGACAGAGAGGTAATTGGGCCGTAAATCCTTACTGAAATGGAACAACAAATCAAAATGATTCGGGAACATCTTAAGGAGGCTGCCAATAGGCAAAAGAGTTATGCAGACTTAAAGCGGGTCGATAGGAATTATAAATCGGGAGAGAAGGTCTTTCTTCAAGTTAAGCCAAAAAGAGCTCAATAACTTTTGGCAAGGCTCGCCAAGTTTGCCGCCACGATACGTGGGACCTTTTGAAATTGTTGAAATAATCAACCCCGTAGCTTATCGTCTAGCATTACCTCCGCTTTATCACAAATGCATGATGTTTTTCATATTTCTTTGCTTAAGAAATACGTAATGCATTTATCACATGTGCTGAATCGAATTTCTGCAGTCCAAGACCCAGAATAATCGTGGTTAAGCCCATTCGAGTGCTTGGGAACTCGCCACTTGTACTTAAGAAATCACGAAGTGAATCAATGTAAGGTCCAAAGGGGACCAGCTTTAGCGAAGAAAGTGCAACTTGGGAAAATCTCAAGAAATGAGATCTGCTTTTCCATACTTGTTTGATCGAAATTGAAATTCAAAAACTGATAATTCTACCAAATTTAGACAATTATTGGTCTATTTTACAGTTATCTTAAAACACTGTTTTAAAGAGTGAATCTGTTTTTGGTATGAACTTATGAATGGAAGGACAATAACTGAATTTTGTCCTAGAAACTCCTTGAATTGGTTAATTTGATCATCGGGACGATGATTCTTTAAGAAGGGAGGAATGTAACGCCTTGATTTTTGTAAGTTATCATGGTGATTACTTTTCATAATGTCAGAATCGCTGAAATGAAGACAAACATGTTAAGATATATTTTTGATCTTAAAGGAATGTGTTGCTAATCAGACCCTCAGATGCTGTAATTTGTTTACTGGGACAACAGTTATTATTGCTTGTATGTTTGCCGATGTGACAATGATTTGTCGTATGCTTGATGAACTCTATTCATCGATTGATAAAGACACCTGAATCAATTCCATTGATCCAAGGTATGTTGTGGCCTTCTTGTAATCGCTTTGTCGATTTACTTTTAAACCAGATCAAGGTTGATATAAATGTCAGTAAAGCACCCGATTTCGTGTATGAATATCTAGCACGTAGATGCCAATGGAAAAGGTTCGATTCTCGAACCATACACTGTTGTAACACTAGACCACGTAAGGCGATAAAGGCCTGGATGCAAGTGGCTCTGTGTATGTGGAACTTGGGATGAAATGTCCCGCTTAATGTTAATATAATGTCATCAAAGTGGAAAGATTTGATATGGAAACTAATTAATTAAATAATGGGGGATTAGACCCTAACCTACCCCTAAGTTCTACCTTATACCCTAACTACTATCCTATATGGATTTTTAAATTTTATAAGGGTGAAAATAGATCTAAATCCTATTAACCTATGAACTAGGCGAATGACCTAGATATGGACACTATTAAAAATCCTAAACTAATCCTAACCTAAGGAAGGGGACGCACAGACCCATGTGGATGGAAAGGATAAGGAAGGATGGTAGGAAATTTAATAGGGCAATGAATGAGGTCCTTGCTTGGACAGCGCCAAGTTTGGCGGGAACATGGAAAAGTTAGAGGCATCCAGTTAGCCATGAGACTAAACTTTGATTTCATGCAAAATTTGAAATTTGGAACTCGCCAACCCGAGTCGGCGGTGGCGTGAGGAAAAAGGAAAAAGGTAGTGCCTTCAATGCATTAATTGTCTTGGTCTTCACGACCAGCCCGCCTTGGAAAGAGGAGAGGATAGAGGAAATTTTTGTCATTGTGTTCTTTCGGGTTTTGAAGTTTGTTGCTCGCATTTGTTTCTTCACGGTTCTGCTCGAACCAGCTGTGTTTGATTATTATCTCTGTTTCTTTGGAAAACTAAGGCTATTTTTGAGCCTGTAGAGGTAGGTGACTGTTTGGGAAGCTTTACTACTATCGCCGTGGAAGGAAACAACTCCAGTAGGCGCGGTTTTCTTCGAGCTTCAAGAAAAATTTCAGGCATGTTAAGCCCTTCTCCTTAAACTGCTTGCTTTTGCTTAATCATCTCATTAAAACAACCCTGCTCTTCTGATGGGGGTTTTGTTTATTCGATTTGCTGTTATGATTGAGATGATTTTGGGTAGAGTCATTTTTTTTCATTGTCAGACTTGCTTTCTTGGGTAATTATTTTGAAAATAATGGGTGATTTGTGAACAAATGGGGATTTTTCTTTATATTATGAAATGAGTGCTTATGATAGTATTGTGTAATCATTTCTATTACCCATGAAATAGGAGAATGATGGGTTGAAATGTCTCGTTGAGAAAGAATGAACATGGGTACCAACGCAAATGTGATATTGAATGTTTGGTGAGTTTTGGCATTCAATCATTGTGAAAATGAAAGGATGAAGGATTCGATATGACCTATTTCGGTTTGAGCTGTCATTATAAAAGAAACACAACTTGGGTGTTTTGTTGGGTTTGAAGAAAATGATTGTTCTTTTTTATCAAATTATTAATGAAACTATTTTTCTTTCGTTGTTTTAAATTCGAAGGAAATGGTAATTGGGTTGATTTTGAGCATTATGGGTTTTGATGTGGATGTGATAGTGATATTTAGATTGTCATCGTGAAAACTGATCATGGCTTAGTTTTTTTTGTAAAAATGAAAGGATGAAATGATTCGTGTGATTCTCGATTTTGCGCTGTCATTCTAAAATGAACTCTCGCATCTGAGTAATTCTAATACCTATGTGGGTTTGCCTTGATAAAGGTAAATGTGAATATTTTTTTTGAAATAATTAAAGGAATGATTTTTTCTCTCCCAAGTTCTTGAATTCAGAAATAACAATAGAGAATTAAATTCTCCGATTGTTTTCACATTACATTGACTTGATCTTTAGGTAATGGAAAAAGTGCAAATTGTTTTTATGAATTTTGCCTTAATGGGTATCAAAACGTGTAAATATTTGAAAAAAGATAACCTGTTCTTCATTCCTTGGTTATAAAAATATGATGAAAATATGTATGAAGTTTTAACCATTCCGTAAGAGCAAGTTGGTTTGATCCTTACATTTTTTTCTATGATGGATAATATGTTTTACCTACTTGTTTGTTTTGGTATTATATATATGCCCGATTGAAAGGAAGTTTTGATATGGATGTTGTTTTGTTAAAGACTGGAATCGAAAACGGAATTCTTACTTTGAAAGTTCAATATAAAATGACTCTCTTTTACTATTATGGTATGAATCATGATTTATTCTTCAAAGCTAAAAGTTAATTTATTATTGGATGAAAATGTGACTTTTGTGGTTCATTTATAGACACTCTATATATGTCAGAAAGACGTAAATGTCTCTAGACAAGAATGAATTATTTAAAAAGGAATTATAATATGCGGAATGAATCATACTATTGGATCATGTCTGTTCTAAATAAGTGGATATTTGGTTAGACAATGAGAAGAGGTAATATGATCCATCTTCCTTGTATTCGGTTATTGATTTCTTAAGTTTCACTCTGAATCGTTATCATTGATTGGTGTCTCGCGTTTGGATTAAATTTTCAAGACAACCATGAGGAAAGGAAAAGGAGTGTGGATGGATAACTTGAATAATGATCATTTCTTTCTCTCATACGCTTGGAAATCTGTAATCGTTTAGGAACGAATTTTGTATTGCTTTGGTTTAAGCATCTACATTTTATTGTTGTTTGCTTTTCTCATCAAGATTTGATTGCTTGAAATCAAATGAGTTACATGAACTGAAAGGAAAGTAATTTGGTTTATATTTTCATCAAATTTTATCCTTTGAAATTATAACTAATGAAAGGGAATGAAATTGATAGCATTTATGTTAGAACAACAAGATATACATTGTGTTCCTAGTTCTTACGATGTTGTAACTGAACTGCTTCAAGGAAATTACTTGTAATGATTATTTGGGAAAGAGAGGCAAGAATCTTTCGACCGATTGGGATGGTAATTAGATGATTCAATTGTTATGTTGTTCATTCTTTTTGATACTTAATTCTTGAATGATGTTCATATTAACGCTTCATAAAAGCAGTGGTTCTTTTATCGAGACAGCTTAATTAAAAGCACCTCATTTTAATGACAAGTGCTTAATATGCTCATTCAATGAACTCGACCTGCAAGTAATTTTTACAGATGGAACTTGAGTATAAACGAAGACATGGTTGTTTTTTCGATACTTCTTTTGATCGATAAGATGGATTGTAATTGATAGCTATTATTACTCCTCTACGAGGAATTGAGAAAAGAAGAAATTACATTCTTCTATCTTATGTGTTGTAATGTTGTTTAATATAAACAAAGTCCACTCATTCGACCGCAAATGTATAGATTATAAAATGGATGGATGAATACAAATACAAGTGTGATATTTTAATGATCAGATTCGCTTGATATTGTTGAATAAGTTGGGAATATAACATTATTCCTTGATTTGGAATTATTCAAATGTTCATGGATGGATTTAAAAGGAAATGACATCTATTCTTACCTAAATGCAACTTTTACGTTGAAATGTGCAATTAGTTCATACTTGGGTTAAGATGAATTTTTAATTGACATTAAAAAGGATTTAGGAAGAACATGATCTCTTAATTGAAAGGTATTCGGGATTAGCTTGAAAGCTAAGGAATATCAAATAATTTAGGAGCAGCCGAACCTCGTATTCAGACTCCGTTAATAGCCTCGAATGTTAAATTCAGAAAATAAGGATATGGGAAAAACATATCCATGGTTAACAGACCTTAACTATGTAAGGTTAAGGAGGATAAATGAATAAATTCATTTAGAATTAGACCTCGTTTAAATGACGTCTAATAAGATGGAATTCTGAATTTGTTTACAGTTGTGGAAAAACTTGGTTAAGTTTAATAGGTTAAACTTATTAAGTTTATCGGTAATGGGCTGCTTAGTCCAAGGATTAAGAAAAGAACCAAGTAGAGAAAATGCAACCCTTCGGTATGAAGGAGGAGATGCGTAGTAAGCTAGAAGATGGATTAAGTCTCTCTTAGCTACATACAACTGTAACAAGAACGAGGATAAAGGATCAGCATGGCTGCTGAAAGTTGATCTTAAATATTAAGATCATAACCAAATCACACTTGAGCTGGATGTGTACTCGATGGGAGGATTCCGTAGACATTGACATACGCCGCCTACAACATGGTGTCTTCATGAAGGCGGGGCCTTCATGACGACACAATGTTATAGCTGACATATTACAATGCCCTCCCGAATTAAATCATCAAGATTACATAAGTTGGATACTAAGTTCTTGGCTGGGGATAGGAATGTGATCACGTATACGGAGTGACTCCAGAGGACTAAAGGTAACTAGACACACGGAGTCATCTAGGGACGACACCGTATGTCTCCGCGTATCTTTAGTTACCATGAGTAACTTCCTATACTGCTCATATTGCTAGTTGGGGTTAGAGTTTGACCTTAATGGAAGGACTGCAGAGACCAGAAAGACCATTCTAGATAACAGATGAAGTGAGGTGAAGGACGTATTCCATTGGTGTGTATCACATCCAGAATATGATCATGCAAAGCATGTGAAAATATTTGGCCAAAGTATCGCAAGTGTTGGTTGCGTTGTCCTAATCACCTAGTTTAAGATGCAGATGTCGATGAATATCAAGAATATATTCGATAGGCTTCTTAAATGGATCACTTGATAACCGGAAATGGTAAGAGAACCTTGTATATACATTATACTATGCATGAATTAACATGAAGGATCGGTAAGTCGCCGAGTCATGAAATGAGAGATCGCTGAAACTCCGAGCCATAAAATGGGAGATCGGTAGTTCTTCGAGTCATTTACAAAGCAAAGATATGGAATTTGTTATATGATGAATGGCATCGAATGTGTGTTCCATATTGCAAATATGTGAACAGAGAACATTAGTTTTAAAAGGAAATTGTGTGATCCAAACTGCATTATTTGGACAGAGAACAATTATTAAAACTTGAACGTGTGTTTGAATTATATAATTCATAACAGGGAACGTTGTATAAAAAAAAATTCCCTTGTTTGTTCTAGTATCTTAACTTTAGGCTGCAGTCAGGGCGAGATCACATTATCCTCCTCAACCACACATGTGGCATCTCAACATAGCCACCAACCATTTAATTCAACTTGGGTATTATACGTTAAATGACGGGCTCATCATCCCATCAGACAAGCCCTTTACATGGAAAAAGGAGATAACATGTGGCCACATCCACATTACTTTTCAATGGTCAACCTTTTTAAATGATTAAGTCATGCTAATACCCACGTATGTGGGATATTTAACTCCATCGCCAAAAATAGGACTCACGTGGCAAGTGGGGGCGGCGCATGTATGGTGTGGTCATAGGGATTGCATCCACTAAACTACATGTAAGAATCTAAAGTGTAGGTGCAAAAATAATTAAGGTCTATAAACCTTAATGTATGCCATGTTATATGTAACACATCAAAGGTAATGTGGTATTTTAAAAAGTGGTGGATATATTATATAACACAATTATGTGGTAATGCAAGTTATTTACAAAGATAAAGCCTTAATAAGGGTTATCTTTGTAGAAAGAGGACCAGTGGGGAGAATCAAACTCCCACCACCCAATTAGAATTATTAATGCCTCACCAAAAAAACCTCCCTAGCTTGTTGAGCTATAAAATGGAGCTCGGGGTGTTGATCAAAAAAATTCAAGACAAGCCAAGGCACATAAGGAGAAGTATTTACATTTAACTTATTTTGGAGGTCTTAAAGGCAAAATCAACCTTTGGTGTAAAAATGAAAATTGCTGAGAATTTCACCATGCTCTTAATCGTGATATTTTATTCCCAATTTGGAGGTATTTTAACTCTATTTTATTATATGGAAGTCACATCAATGTTTGGCATATATCCTGACTCGTCATTGAGTGTGCCTATCATCATCAATGCAAGACTATTTGAAGACATATACTTCTACAAAGCCTACTATTAATCTGCTATGTTTCTACTTCTCGGTGGACTTGGAGCATTTTTTCTCCATATTTACGGTTCAGAGTAATATACTAGATCTTGATCATTTTATTTTATTTTGTTAATATTCATGGGTAATCAACTAGGTATGTGATGATTAGGTGTAATCCCTAAACAAATATCATTGGGAATAATCCCTATAGAAATATCATTCTAGATATGATAACAAAACTCCGATTTGATGATAAAATTTAGCAAAGCAACAATTTGAGATTAGCACATGAAAATAGGAAAAATCCATAGACAAATAAAATATCGAAAATAATTGATAGATTAAAACTTGAGCAATTACATGATGAGAGAGCTTACAATATATAGGAGAATGAACTCCTTAAAACAAGGATTCAACTCCAATCTTTAATCCCATAATATCCTCACATATCTCTCCTATAATCACTCCCAAACCCAACAATCTCTCACACAACTCCCAAATAGCTACGTGAGTTGTTTATTCAACAAACTCACAACTAATACATATTATCCTATATTATTAATAATGAATTGATTAATAACTCATATTAATAATATTACAAACTTTTATTTTTCTCACACAAATATGATATTAATATAACAATATTAATATCATACTAACACACTAACTTACTAATGTAATATATGAATATTACATTTAACTATTACAAACAATAATGTGAGCACTAATTTCCTAACATTCACCCCCTTAGTGTGAACATGGGTGAGTTCTTTCTAGTACCTGCTCATGTTCTACAATACGATGGTTTTCAAAGAGTACCATCAACTCCAATAGGTTTTCTAGTGGAACCATTAACCACTCTGTATGTGATTTTCTAAGAGATTCACAAACTCTCAAATTGGTTTTCTAGTGGACCACCAACCACTTTCATAGCAGCATACATGTTTCCCCACTCCCATTTTTACATTTAAGGGAAAATATAAGAAATATCACTCACGCAGGAGCTCACTTATTACAAGAGTGAACATGAATAAATCATTTGTTCTTATTACAATACACAATAAAAATAAACACACAAAAAAATGCCACAAATTCATTGTGTGGCCCCTTCGCTTGTGGCTAGCGAGAGGTCACTGATTAACCTCCTTCCTCTATTTCCTCTAGCCTCCATGGTGATGCTACTTAGTTAGAAAATGTAGCTTTTAGGCTCATTACACAATTTTTCTGAGTGTCGGATTCAACCGATAATGCACCCCCTGACTATGGACGTCGCGTGCAAGCGAAAATGTGTCCAATTAAAAAATTACATAAATGTATTACACACCACTTTTTCTTTTTCAGATCCCTATTTTTATTTCCACTTTTCTCTTAAACTAGAAACTAGGTTTTTGTAAAATTTTAACAGAAGTTTTCCAGATATTAACTAAACAAACCCAATAAATTTTGTAATATTTTGAATTTGGGTTTTTAGATACATTCAATCTATCAAACGTTTGTTTTAAAAACAACAAAAAATTTCACTCAACTTACACTGAATTTTATGCATAGATACAAGATGAATCTGAAGCTGATGTAAACTGCAATATTGTGCGTCTTGTTCTTATCTTTCTAGAAAAAACGAGACATCAATCAGATGTCATATGAGTAAACTGTGTTCTTTTTACTGTGATGTGTCTGCTGGAAATTTTCTTACGGGATTCCTTCAACCATCTTCTTCTTCTTCTTCTTCTTCTTCTACACTTGTAGAAGGAAACCTGCTCTGATACCAAATGATAACAAAACTCCAGATTTGATGATAAAATTTAGCAGCAATAATTTGAGATTAGCACATGAAAATAGGAAAAATCCATAGACAAATAAAATATCGAAAATAATTGATAGATTAAAACTTGAGCAATTACATGATGAGAGAGCTTACAATATATAGGAGAATGAACTCCTTAAAACAAGGATTCAACTCCAATCTTTAATCCCATAATATCCTCACATATCTCTCCTATAATCACTCCCAAACCCAACAATCTCTCACATAACTCCCAAATAGCTACGTGAGTTGTTTATTCAAAAAACTCACAACTAATACATATTATCCTATATTATTAATAATGAATTGATTAATAACTTATATTAATAATAATTCAAACTTTTATTTTTCTCACACAAATATGATATTAATATCATAATAACACACTAACTTACTAATGTAATATATGAATATTACATTTAACTATTACAAACAATAATGTGAGCACTAATTTCCTAACAAGATATTTGTATCATATATATTCCCTTGTATCCTCATTTAGATTCATAGCTTCATTATATGTTTGTACTAGTTTACAACTCAGAAGTGTAATGAATTGGTTTGTATGAACCGAGAGACATGCATTTCCAAACTATGTCATCAATTTTGTTTGTAGTGTGTGTGTGTGTGCTTTATTTAAATTAAATTTTCATTTGAAGTTGATAATATCTATGGATTAAAAATATTGCAATGCCTAGAGGGGGTCGTGGCTAGCTAAACATTTACCCCTGTTTACGGATCAAACTAGTTTGAGATTTGGGTAGCTTGCTTGTGATATCGTCTCTAACCAAGTTACAAAATAACTCATTGAGATATTTTTTATTTTCCTTATTTTGACCCTCGTTATGAGATCCAAAATTTTATTAACTTCAGTTCATTCTAGGTATTTCAAGTCCATCAGGGAAATCAATTTAGGATAACACTAGAATTATTACATGTGTATCTCTTAAGCCATTGGATTATTTCCAAGTGATTGCTGCTTAATTCTTTACTTGTTTTAGTTAATTAATTTGTTTTCTAAGATATTTTTAACTAATTTTATTTTAAGGATTGTATCTTGACTCGGTCAAAGCTCGGTTAGCTCATTCATAAAATCAATAAAATCAAGTTATTATTTCATCCCTAGTTGTTTACACTTGTATAATGAATAAGAAAGTTTGTAGTTAACCATTTTGTCTTTGTTTGGCTTCCTTGATTCATTTTTGTTGTGTTCTTCTTCATAGTTGTCTCAAAATTTAAAATGGCTAGTTTTACTAGTTTTTTGATGTATGTGTTGTGAAAATCTGTTTAAAAGCCTATTTTATGGAAAGGAAACTATGGGATCTATTAAGCTGGTATGGAAAGATGACCCATCAAAAGACATGTAGCTGCTTTGGAAGTCTCATCTACTTGTCCCAACTATCATAGGAAGCTCCATCCACCCTTTTGAAAAATCGAAAAGATGAATTTTTAATTCATATAGGTAATATGGACTCACTTACTAATTCCTGGAAGAAATTAGAGACTATGCATAAAATTAGTTATTTGTCTTAGATAATTAAGCTATTTTTAGAGATGTTAACAACTTATATGAAAGGGGATGAGAAAATAGTTAATTATTTAGCAAAAATTAAGAACATTAAAGCTCAATTAGATGATTGTAACTATAAATTTTCAAGATAAACTTCTATATTTCATTATTTAGATAATCATTAATGAAAATTTCATAAATTATATCTCTATTCTTAATTATAAGTTTTATTATGAAAATGATCTAGCTGATTTAGATACTCTATCTTCTATGTTAATTCGAGAAGAAAATGTAATGAAATTTTTGATTCAAAAGAGTTTTCTTCTCAGGAATTGTTCTCTCATAATCATAAGTTTTCTCAAAATAGGAATAACAACAATCATAATCATAAATCAAAATGAGATTAATATTTAAATAAAATCCTAAGTCTAATTCTACTAAAGATAATTAGAACCTTGAAGTAAAATGTAATGGAACTTTTAACAAGTGTGGAAAATTTGGGCATAGAGATTCTTATTGTTGTGTTAAGACTAAAAAATCTACTAAGAACACTAGAAATAATAAGCCTAATAATCAAACAAAATATCAAAAGAAATATCAAGAAAATATGGCTAAGAAGTGTATTTCCCGTATACTTACCTCTCAATTTCAAATGACAATGGCTGGATTATTGAAAGTGGTGCCTCTATAAACTTAACTTGTACTCTGATATCCTCTTAGATGTCAAAGATGAGAAAAATATATATCTAGGAGATAATTCCATTATTAGATCTGAAGTTTGTGGAAATGTTAAGCTATCAAATGGAGTAATTAGGAATGTCTTGTATGTTCCTCAACTAAACAAGAATATATTATCCTACTTCCACTAACTAAATAAAATTGTAAAGTTGTTTTTCTACAAGATAAGTGGTATGTAAAAGATAAGTTCAATAATATTATTGCTTTTGGTATTCATTAAAATGTCTTTTATATATTTCATGTATTTGTGTGTGAGTATTGATTTTATTCCTCTTCTAAGAATGACATTCAGATGTGGCATGAAATATTAGGTCATGTAAATTTCAAAAGTTTGTATGAAATGTTTAGACTAAATCTTGTATTTGGTCTTCAAAATATGAAGTTAGATCATGAAACATATGAAATTTTGCTTGCTTGGTAAGCAACATGTTAAACCATTTCACAATCATCATGATCCCAATTCATCTTAGCTATTAGATTTGATTCATAGTGATGTGAGAGGTCCTCTTGAAGTTCCTTCTCTCATTGGTGCTTTGTATGTTGTTTTCTTCATTGATGATTTCTCTAAGATGACCTAGTGTTATTTTATTAAGAAAAATCATGATGTCTACTCTAAACTTCAAGAATTCAAAGCCTTAGTTGAAAATTCTTATAATATGAAAATTAAAATAATTAGGAATGATAATGGAGGTGAGTATGTTGGTAAATATTTTAATGAGTTTTGTGTGTCATGTGGGATTCAAAGAGAGTTGACTACTCCCTATTCCCCTTAGCAAAATGGCATTGCAGAAAGGAAAAATAGGACTATCTTAGAAATGGATAGGAATATGATTCATGCTTCTAATGTGCCTAAGTTTCTATGGGATGAAGCTATGAACACTGTTGTCTATATTCTTAATAGAGTTCTTACTAAATCTCTTTATCAAGATACTCCTTATGAAGTATGGAAAAATAAAAAAATTATATCTCTCACCTAATAATATTTGGTAGTCATGCTTCTATCTTCATTCCAAAGGATAAAAAGGAAGAATATTAATCCAAACGCCTCCTATATTTTTGTTGACTATGGTTATAGAGATAAAGGATTGAGATTCTATGATCCTTTCAAGCATGAGATTGTTAACAATATAAATGTTCAAGTCTTAAAAATAAATTTACGTGATGATTCTCATGAATCCTCCTCTATTTCTCCTGAGTTAGAGCCTAATAATCCTTCTCCTAAAATTATGGAAACATAATTTCAAGAGGTTGATTATCCTGATCTAGATATGATGGAGATTAAGGGGATTCATCTCAAAATGTCTTACATCACAAGGTTCATAAATGGGCTCAAATTATTGTTCAAGACTCTCACCTACTAATCTTAGAAAGGTAACTCATATTCAACATAATTATCATGCCTTAATGACCCTCTATGAGATTGAACCACAATATTTTGAAGAATCTTGTCAAGATGATAGATGGATTTAGGCTATGAAAGATGAATACAATGTTTTGATCAAGAATAACACTTGGGAACTAGTCCCTCCTCCTTCTAAGTGAAGCATTGTAGGATATAGGTCATTCTATAAAATAAATTATAACTCAAGTAAGAGATATTAAAAAATTCAAAGCAAATTTGGCAGACTTGTGGTTTCACTTAGAAACCTAGTCTTGAATATGTTGAGACTTTTTCTCATGTAGCTAAGATGAGAACTATTATAATTCTTCTTACATTAGATGCCCAATATGGCTAGGAAATTCACCAAATGGATGTTAAAAATTCATTTCTTAATGGTGATCTAAAAGAAGAAATCTACATGTGTCATCTAAAGGTTTTGAATAACTTGGTAAGGAAACTCATGTCTATAACCTTAAAAAGTCTTTGTATGGTCTTAAACAAGCTCCTAGAGCTTGGTATGCAAAAATTAACAGTTTCTTTTGGGAGATTGGTTTTCTAACTCTTTGTTCTAATAAGGATTTATTTGTTAATTTTTAAAATAATCCTATTTTTATTATTTTTCTTTATGTTGATGATCTTTTGATTACTAGGATTGATAGAAATTTAATTGTTAGAATAAAAGAAAGGTTAAAATAACATTTTGAAATGAATGGTTTAGGTTTATTAAATCATTTTATTGGCATGGTTATATTTCAAGATCATTAGTCTATTGTTACATATCAATATCATTATGATGCAAATTTTTTAATAAGATTTGACATGATCGATGTAAACTTGTTGCTATTCTTACTTGAATTTTATGTGAAATCAGATCATACACTTGCTTATGCTAAATTATATCCTAATTAGTATAGATAGATAGTATGTAGTCTAATTTATTTGATTATTACTAGACTCGACATTTCATATCCAATAGGATTTTTATTAATATTTATATAGGATCCTTATGAGGATCATTGGAAAATGTCAAAAATGAATTTTTAAATATATTAAAGGAACAATTAATTATGGTCTATTTTATTCTTCTTCTAATGTTGCACAATTATTTGGCTATTGTGATTTTGACCATTCTGGTGATTATTCAGATAGAAAGTATACATTTGGATATGTTTTCAAGTTGGGTATGAGTGCCATTACTTAGAGCAACAAGAAACAACTAAAAATGTCTATCTCTTTTCTTGAAGCTAGGTAAAGAAGTGCTATGGGAGTTGTAAAGGAAGCTATGTGGCTGATAAGACCTGTCGGATAAAGCTGCATATGGAAATCAAAAGAGTCACTACTCTTCTATGTGACAACAAGAGTTACATTAATCTTGCAAAAATATAGTCCAACATCAAAGGACTAAGCATATTGAATTTCATATACACTTTATTCGTGAGAAAGTCCTAAATGGTGATATAAATGTCAAGTTCTATTTGAATATAGAACAAGTTGAAAATATATTCACCAAGCTAATATGTGCACTAAAGTTTTGAAAGTTTTGTGCTTTTTTGAGCCTTTCATAGTTGTCATTCAGTGGGAGAGTGTGCATGATATCGCCACCTCTTAATGGATATTGTAAAATTCCAATACTTCGTCACTTTTGTAAATTCACGGTTTGTATGTGAGTTTAATTGTAAATCCCAAAAAAGCATTAGTTATGGGTATGCCATAGTTTATAAAAGGCTCCATAATATGATAAAAGTCTTCATATATAAAGCACTTGTTTTAAAAAAATTGTATGGGAACATCTTTATGACTTCCCTTGTTTGCATGTTAGCTTCGAGTCACTGTTGTTGATTCATGGATCTTAAAAAGGTAAATTTGACATGTCTTATTTTTTTCCTCACTTAACATTAAGGGGAATGTTGGGGTTAATAATATCGAGTGGGGATACCTTTTGGTGGACTACAAATTCTTGACCCTTTGTCTTAAATTTTATTTATTAACTTTATTATGTCGTTATTGTTATATTTTTTTCCCCTAGTAGAAATATCTAACTTGTGAGTACTTGGATTTGGACTCTTGACAGGGATTCATAGAGAAATCTAGAGAGATACATGCATAATTCCATGATTTGGGGGCATTCACAACATTTTCTCGGAAGATTTGAGGTTAGAAAAGGATTATTTCCTCTTCTCGGGTTCAAATCTTAGGAGCTTAGTTTGAAAGAGAAGAGTAAGCCCTGACAGGCTCTGTAGACACTAAAGATGGGCCAAAAAGGAAAGCTAGAAAAAATGGCCTCAAAAAATCTCAATGTCATCTTCATGAAACACGAAGTTTGAAATTTCACCAAGAATTCAAAAATGCTAGAAATTTGAAAATGACGATTCAAATAAGTCATCGAGCTAATAAATTTCTTGGTCGAGCTAGGGGATCTGCGTAGGAGAAGAGATCATCGAGTAGCTCAGAAAACTACTCAGTGGCTAGGTTGGCTTGGGGAATGGCCATGTGGATCTCATCAAACTCATTGGGGTCAGGATGTATAAATGGAAGTACATTTTAGAGTTGGCTCGGTGAGCTAACTAAATGATACCAAGGTCATTCATTTTGGGAGGTTCGCGGATGTTGTATCTAGTCAAATTACACAAGGCTCGAGAGAAAATCAGGCCACGTATTCCCAGTGAAATTATTTTCATCACATTATAAGAAATACGAGTGAGTGTTGCACACCTAGCTCGTTTGATGGGAACATTGGTCCAGGTCCACATGGGGCACAGAGGACATGAGTCAGCTAAGTGGGGGAATTTAGGAACTCGTTTGTGGATGGGAGTCACTTTGCACATCCAGGTGAGATGGTGGAATACGTACAAGTTGTGAAAAGAGGTCCCGATGTGGCTGCATTGGCCACATGAGGTATATGAATAACTTTGGACATAGGGACGTGAGTTCCCCGTGAGCACTACTCACCCATAAATCAAAGACGCTACCCACCGAGTTGGAGTCACTCACCAATATGGGAGGAACGGGAGTGCTAAGTCGAGGGTAAATACGGATGGGGGAAATGTAATGTGATTCAGTTGAGGTAGTAGTTAGGTTGGCTAGTGTGATGTGGGAGATTACCCAATAGGCAAATGGGACTTGGGAGGTAGAAAAAATTTATATCTTGGTGAGCCAACTAGCAAGCTATCTCTGAGCTGGCACCATTTTTAAAATCAATCAACATTATCCCCCCCTCCAAGGTAAATTTTAAATACATTGGGACCCATGAAATTTTTTCAATTCCTCCCGAGAACCATTTGAACATAAAAAAATTCAATGGAGGGAAAATAAAACAATTATTACTCCCAGGTACCAGATGATTTAATGCATAGTCTCGTGGAAGAGAAGACAAGCCTCGAGATGAAAAAATATATAGTTGCACTCAAATGGCCATAAATTTCACCTTTCTAATCCAAATTGCAAAAAAAATGGACTCATTATAATCGTGGATCATTCTATACACTTAATAACTAAGAAATTAAATATTTGATGGAGTTTTGGTGGTGAAAATTGTAGAAAAAAGCCCGCTTTAAAATAAATATTTCTAGGTGGTTAAAATGGAATTTAATGAGCATGGGAAACCATTTTTCTTCTTTTGAAAGTTATAAGATAACATGGGATGGATTTTGTAGGATTCCCATCATGATTTGCAACCATTTATTATACTTTGCAAGTGGGTGAAAGGGAAAATCATAGAATTGTAACTTCTCTCTCCTTCGACTCATTTTCTATAAATTGTAATAAACTCTCATTTGAGAAGGGGTATTTTTTTCTTTGTAACAAAACTCTACCAAATTTGTTTTATGATGCAGCCTAGAATTTACTATAGATAACCTAGGCATGCTTTGGAACATCACTTAGCTTGAGGTGAGCACTTACCCAAAGTGCGTAAAGGTACTAGGTCCCTCTTTATGATCACTTCTACAAGATGTTAGCATGATGATTTTTAATATATTTAGATTCATTATCATTCATTCATAAATCACAATGCATAATTTAGATCTAATATTTAACGAACATGATAAGGAGTTAAACAATAACTAAGACAAGATTAACCATAATAAAACCAGATTCATTCATGTTTAACACCATAACTCATCAATATACCCCATTCCATAAATATTGTAAAACATAGAAGCTACATACTCTGTAAAATATCACCATGAATCATGTGAGATAGAAAATATGTATCATAACCTTACAATAATCCATCATTATCACCTATATCTAGATCTATGTACCTATGTGTATATCAATTACATGGTTCAATACATATTTATAGAGGTGGGGACTTACCCTTCACCATCCATGCATTTCTTAAAATAGGTCGCATGCTAATAATATCCATGTGCCTTTAAAAGGTATTTTTGCAACATGCAAGAGCTCTAATAATAGAATTCCTTTAGTCAACTCTAAGTAGAAATCCTATTTTTAACTTAACCTCCGTATGGTGCTTTTCTACCACCTTTGGTGCTTAAATTACCCTTTGCGTGATCTACAAGTCTCCATGAATTTGTGTGTTCTACACACTATTACTAAAAATAGCACGAATCCATGAATTTGGCTAAGTCCTAAGTTGGAAGGGTTCTAGCGCATGTTTATTGATCTACCTTTCACACGTGCCCTTAAACACACCTTGTCTACGCATGCACATCGATCGCGTGCTTTCTCTTTAGAGCACATTCTTTTGGTAAACATTACCCCAAACTAAAGTAAATTTCCATCTCGATGAAGTAAATTCCATTATATATCTTCAATAATAAATAATGTTTAAATGAAATAATGGAAAGAATGGAAAGAATTACCAAATCCTCATATAAAATAATGAATTTATATTTCGTGATTGCCCTCTTCTTGATTGGAAGGATAAATTCTAGGTACTCAACCTTGAGCTTAGCCTCCAAGGTTTTCCAATCATCTAGTGCATTCTTGTCTTCTCGGTATGTTAGTGGATATGGCTTCCAGTTCATTTTGAGTAATGTTATCTTTTTCATTTTATAATAGTTGGACAACACTTTCCATAACCGATAACATTCCTTCTAGTGAATTCATCCTTTATGCGATGATCTTCCCAATTTCATCAATTCTATCCTTATGTGGATCTTAGGCGGCGCAAGGGCCTCACACTTTTGTTTCACCATGCTAATATTCAAGCACATCTCACAGTTTCATCCTTCATATATTTTAGAACCTCATTATCGTATATCAAGGTCCTAGTTATTATCAAGGAGTTTGGTGTTGTGCATATGTTCGATCTTGATCTCGCCTTTTTTATCTCATCCTTCATGTTTAGAGCAAGGCCTCGTAGGTTGAAACCTTCTAAAAAATGCTATCCCTTGATCTTTCTTGTTCTTGTTGGGGTCCTTCGGGTAAGCATTCAAAACGATCCATCCTCTAATACTAAGTTAACTAGTGAGCACACATAATGCATTGTTGAAGAAAACATCTCAAGTACCTTGGATTTATGATGAGACCTTTCTCGTGAGCATATGATCACATAGCGCCTCTACCATATTAAAAATGCCTCATTTTTACTTCTTCCCATTATTTTTCTTCCTTCAAGAACTCATTCTCTTATTTTAGGTTCTTTATTTCTTCGGTTTTATCCTTATTATCCTCCATAAACATCCAAATGGTGGTGGCTTTATCAATGTTTCTTCACACCACTTCATCATATACCTTAACCAAGGCATTAGTGACCTACTTGCTAAAAATTTATCTAGGATTTATTGTGATGTGCCTACTTTTAGGTGCCTTCTTCATCTTACATGAGACAAAGGAATCTTCACATACATTAAAGTCTGGTTCATCCATATGTTTCCACATTGACCAAGCAAGTTTCTTCCTCCTATGTGTGGTGACCATGTTAGGGTGCATCAACTCCCACCCATATAAATTATTTAGGCCCATAGTGACTTTGGAACTAGGTGTGGATAATTTTTTGGTGTCTATGGAAAATCCCATGCTTGGGACAAAGTATTCTTCACTTTTCCTCTCTCTCCATCTTTGGCCCTTTTGGAATATTAACGCTTTTCCTTGGAGTTGGCCCTTCCTCCTCCTAAATTGTAATGGGTGTCTGGAGGGTTTCACCACTCCTTCCTTTGTTTCCTTCATTCCTTCATCCTAAGGTTCTTTTACACCTTCAAGCATAATCAGGGTTCCGATGTGCTCTCTCTTCCAATTCCTCCTTCACATCCTTCTAAAGCTTTAGTTTCCTTCTACACTTTTTCTTGGGTGCCTCTTTTGGAGGGGAGAGTCATGGTGACCTCCATGGTGGGTGGGATGTTCCATGCTTGGATTCCTTGTTTGCCTTAACAACCTTTTAAATTGGTGTTCTTGGGGCCTATTCCTTCATCGACATCTCCCTCCTCTTCTTGTTGTTGTGGAGGAGTGCTCGCATGCTCACTTTCTACATTATCATTTGGATATCATCGCCCTATGGTCTAAGTCTCCACTATCTTCATTAGCTTCCTCTTCCTCATCTTCTTCTATATGTGAGGCAAGATTTGGAGCTTCCACATTCTCAATGTTGTATGTCTTCTTTTGGGTGGGCCTAAATGTATGAGCTCATTCTCCACATATTTGCCATTTTGCAATCTAGGCTTGAGATGGATATAGATGAGCATGTCCCCACTAACCCCAATGGAAAAACTAACTAGCATCATCCTTATTTAATTAGAGATGAGCCTCTAAATATAGGAAGATCATCTTGGATAGACATAAGTCTTCCTTAGTGTGTGGTAGTCGCAGTCTACCTTGTCTGCATTATATGTTAATCTACGCACATTAGAAAACCTGTGAACCACTTCCTAGAAAAAATATGATGTGAAGGAATATGGAAGCTTACACTAGGGACTCCATGTCCCATATTTTATATCAAAACACGTGATGTAAAAATTTTGGTACACTATAAATTGTACCATCTTTCCTACCACTGATGGCAACTCCTTAGGAATTCACCATTTTTCTTCAAAATCCATGTGAAGGCAGTCATAACATACCTCTACCCTTTGTTTAAATGGGCCACTCAATGATCCTTCTCATAAGTATTTGTGAACCTCTCCGTGAGTGATTTCTTCTCCATAGGATACTCCAAGATTTTATTATTTGGCCCATGGGCACTCCAATATATACAAATATAAAAGATAACAAGATAACGCCCAAATCTTATTTTTCGACATGTGTGCACTTCCTCAATGAGTGTTTCTACTATGTACCTTGTTGGATTGTACACCTCTCCCTGTGACATTTTATTTTCAATGTGTAGCAATATAGTTTTCACTTGTGACCATCTTTCTTGATCATTTATCTTGGTTAGAAGAACTGCAACTACTTGCACCATAGGGTACTTCCTCAACTTGTAAATGTGCATTCCATGTGGACCCTTGGAATATCCCAACTCCTTGTTGGTGGCCATAACTACTACCTTACCGGTTAGGTCACTAGTAAACTTTGTTGATGTACCCTTTAGACCTATAATGTTGTAATCAAAGGCGTGGTGATCTTTACCGCGCCATATAGAAAAAGGGAAGAAGTCCTCATGGACTCTGCTCATCAGCCACTGGAATAAATTTTCTTGCTTTCCAAAGTATGGGAGTTCATATAGTTTATACACCACTACCTTCTTGAGAAAATTCTCCCCAAAATCGTCATACATTGGCATGTCATCCACCGTGCACTTGCTTAATCTTTTATTTCAACAACACATCTAAATCTTCCTTGTTAGCGAGTGCGGTGGTTGTACTCACGACTTAGCATCGATGAATATGGGAATCCAATCCCGCCCAATAATCACTCCTTCTAGGTATTGAATTTTTGAGAACTTACTCTCAAGGGCCTCTTCAATCTCAACTTCTACCTTTTTCTTCCCCTTGGTTCTGCTCCTAGGTGCTTTCTTTAGTGTAATATTGAAACAAAGTGACACCTTTTTACTCTTTTTGATCAAAATCCTATGCCCTAACTTAAAATCACATGCCCTAGTGCTTTCTCACACCCTAGCACTCCACTTCTCCTCTTTTATGCTTCCACTTCACTCAAACCCTTCTTAAATGGGGATACAAGCCGCGCTTATGGACAATTCCACTTTCCTCACCTAGACTCTCCATTCCTTGCATCTCAATACATTTTTCTTTGTTCAATCACACTTAGTGCACTCGAATGTTCATGAATGCAAAGGTAAAAATGAATCCACATCACGTCCTTATATAGATTTTTTTTTATTTTTTTTTCATTATTTATTCACCTACCACGATCTCCTCATTAATTCACCAATTTGCCAATTTTTCGTGCGATACACCTCCACGCCATAAGTATAACCTTATAGCGCACCTTCCTAACTTATGAATACATAACTCCTTCTACATGCATCCATGCACCAAAGTACCTCACCACCAACTTTTCCTTAGTATTTTTAAAGTTGTAGCTTACCTCACATCATACTACATGCATCCATTTTCTTCTAGTTATGGTCTTCTTGGGAATAATATTCATTCAAACCACACCCCGCACTCTCTAGAAATCATGTGTAGCAATATTTCCTTATATGTACCCATGTTTGAATGACAACCACCCACACCGAGGGCATGTGCAATCCTCTCGTGCATAAAAAAACTTCATGATATGATTAGGTTCTAGTGAATAAGGGCACTTATTATACAAGACACTAAACTAAATTGATAAAGCATAGCGATGAAGAAGAAAATACATAAAATGAAATGCAATAAAGTAAATCTAATCTAAATAGCAATAATTCCTTATTAAACAAACCAAGAAGGCTTATTCATAGTAGGGATTCAACCTACTCCCATTAAATTAACCAGAAACCATGTTCCATCAAGTGCCTCTAACTAACATGCACTTGAGTCAATTATGTGAATGATAACATATGGTCCCAACCAATGCACCTTAAGCTTTCTGGATGGCACAAAAACTTTGAATCATAAAGAACTTTCTTTACAAATTCAAGCTTCTTATTTTTGATGTGTCCGTCATGCCATGCTTTATACCTATTTTCCTTTTTGACTCCAACATGCAATGACATGCCTCTCATCTAGATGTATTAATTTTTCAATTCATTATTCTAATGCTTACTTATAAGCTAGACCTCCCACACACACAATACGTAAATAAGGTAACATGAACTCCATGGGAAGAACTAATTTTGTGCTAAACATGAACTAAAAAGGGTGTGGCCTTATTCAATCTGATTATAGGTTTTCTATATGCCTAAAGTACAACAAAAACTTTATCATCCCAATCCTTCCTTCCAACATCACAATTTTTTTCAATGTCGGCAATATCTTATATAAGGCCTTAGTAGTACCATTTTCTTATGGGTGATATGGTGTAGTCTTGTGGTGCATGACCATAAATTCATCGATAACATGTGACTATCTCATTCAAGAAATGTGTGCCCCTATCACTTGCCAAACTTAATGGACATCCATACCGGTAAAAATATTTTCCCACAAGAACCTTGTTGTTGTAGTAGGTGTACAATCCCTTATAGGTGCTGCTTCCACCCATCTAGTAGGATAATATTTACAAGTTATGATGTAGCACAATCCAGTTCTATGTGCGGTGGGAAATAGAACCCATAAAGTCAATTTACCATTTCTCAAATGGCTCAGTATTCACTAGCAATAGGCATTAAAAGTATTTCATCTCCTCGACTAGGTTTTCAAGGCACCGACATTGATCACACGCCTTATAATACTCTTTACAATCTTTATACAAAGGTCTCCCACCATAAAATAGTGAGTGGAATTTTACATGCGATGGCGTCACCCGCATAATACCCACCCTGTAATACCACCATGAGCCCCATCCATGATAGCCATGCACTTATGTTCTAACATACACCGACACAATACTTCATCTCATCCTAGTTTGTATAAGTCACCACCGATCAACATATAAGGTGCGACACGAATTGTAAGTTGTTTCTTCCCAAGGCTTTCATTCCTTTTGGCACCATAGTGCATAAAAAGACAATAATGTCTTCCAATTACGAGGGCACATGATGTAGCCTTGTATAGCTATGCATCGGCATTGTATCTTAATATTCTAACACATCCTCTCCGATTAAATTCTTGAGAAATGATTTGGGCCATAATTTGTTTTACCCGGCTTTACCACAACCGTAAAGTCAAATTCTTGATAAAATAGCACTCATCAACATATGTGCCCCTATAAAACGGGCTTTTTCACCAAATATTTCAATGCCATGTGATTTTTATAGAATACGAAAGGTGTTTCTAGTAAGTATTGTTTAAATTTATGTAGTGTAGATCATTCACAAAGGCTCACACTCCGTGGTGGTATAGTTTTGTTTGGCAGAGTTAGCTTTCTACTAGCAAAGAAAATAGGATGATCTATGATATCTTCTTTAGGTTGTGTTAGTACTACACCAATGGTTGTACTGCAGAGGCATCCACATATTCATGAAAAAGAAAATTCCATAAAGGAAAGCATAAGATAGGCACCATAGTAAGTTTCTCTTTCAATTCTTCAAATGCGTGCTAACGAGGGTCTTCCCAATAGAAGGTCCCTCTACCTTTTAACTCCTCCAAGAGTGCATAAATCTTAGCATATCCTTTTATAAATTTTATGTAATACCCTGTGTGGCCCAAGAATCCATGCACCTCACTTTGACTGGTAGGTTCCTCCAAGCCTATGATAAATGCAACTTTGGCTAGATCTACTAGAAAACCCTCCTTGTAGATGATATGCCCTAGTAGGGTTTTGAAAGGTGTAGAAAGATGCACTTCTTCATGTTTAAGGAAGATGCTTAGCTATCTACATCTTTCAAAATAAAGTGCAATTTTCATAATGACCTTTGACAAGCCCATATACCATCTAGTCATCCAAGTAAACCTGCAAGAATTTGTGAATAAAATCTTGGAATGCTTGAACAACTATGAATGAGAATCTTTGCAGGCGTGTTTTTCAAACTAAAGGGAATGATCCATATATGCAAATATTCCCCATCGATTGCAAATGTTGTTTTCTCTTGATCTTCCTTAGCAATGTATACTGATGATACCCAGAGAATATATCGGTAAATGAGTAGATTTCACGCCTATAGCACCTTCTAATATTTCTCGGTGAAAGGTGTAGGAAAGGACATCACACATGTGGCATTTAACTCCTATAGTCCACACAAATCCTAATCTTACCATTTTTTTATATTGATTACCATGGGGTTAACCCATTCGACTCTTCTAAAGGCTTAATGATGCCAAATTTCAACATGTTTTCAATCTCTTCTTTAAATTTTACATGTAGGTTAGGGTTCATCCTATAAGGTCACTTCCTAACCAGGAACACACCTTTATTTTAACTTAATCTTCATCTCACCCAAAGATTCATGGAATCCCTTTAATTCATGGTAGCCCCTAGGAAATAAGTCCGAAAATCATGTAATAACTCAATTATCTTAGCCACCTCGAATCCAACCAATAGTCTCCAATTATGACCTCTTTAGATTTAACATCCTGTACGAATGTTTACCTTTTAGTCTTCATAGGTTCATGGTAGGCGTGCACGCCTTTCTAATCCGTGTTGTCCAAAACCTCGCGTGTACCTTATGAATTATCAATGTCCATAGTTTCTACTTCCTCATCATCCACTATATAGACCATTTTTCCTTTCTCATTCTCTAGATAAGCATGTGCAAGTAGTTCTACATTTGTTCCCACTACTTCATCAAAATGCACTCTTGGGTCTACCTCACCAAATAACTCCTGAATCAATTCCTCAACTTTCACGTTATCTCCCATAGTCAATCATTCCATAGCCTATAATGTCTCTATCTCTAGATGTTTAATGGAGAAGTAATCAAAATTCTAGATCATTCATATAGTCAAGTCATGCCAATTTCCGTCTCCTATGTAGCTCGCATAAACATACCAAGCGCGCCCGCACAACCTCGCATGGTGGAATAAAGTTTGTGTACCGATAGATAAGGTGGTAAATCCTCCACCCCTCTGTATAGAGTCTCTCACACTATTGAACATGGTGCTAAATAGGAATATTTGCCATGGTATGTGTAGATTTGAGTAGGTACATTACTCTTAAGGAACCGGTTTGATAAATAAATTCTCACTTCCTCCGTTCTAAGATATTGTCCGGTGAACTATCCACTAGCGCGCTCTGTCCCACATAGGATATATACCATCATATTACTTCTTTCACCTGATCCTTCCATTATTCTTCCATGGCATGCAGGAATAAATTAGGTTCTCTTTACCAATATACGAGGTACAAGACTCTTACTTATCCTCATAAAAAAATGAGGTATCCCCACGCACATATGTTCTTCTTACTTTTCACCCAAAAATCTCATATGTACCATGTGCCCCATTATCATAGGAGATACTTGTAGTATCGCTAATGGAATTTGCATCATCTTATTGGAGGATTCTCTCTTTAGCTAGCTCAAGTAATTTTAGATCTCGAATGATGCACACATAAATTCTGTTTAAGGTATTCTCACTTAGTTGTTCCACATAAGGTGTAGATTTCCCATTTGTTAATGGAATAATAACTCACTCATCCTTGTTCTCAAAGATGATATAGCCATTGTTGAACTAAGATCAACATTATTTGCATAACACCATGGGTGCTCGAGTAATGTTGGGAAGTTGCTATCTCGCCTCTGCATGTGCCAATACCTCAAAGTCCCTAGTGAACTTGGCTCCTTGTATAATAATGGATGAATCCTTTAATATGTCAATTGGAGTGGACTTAGTTCAATTTTCCATAAACAGTACATTAGAGGATGGCTGTAATGGAGGCCTACCCATCGGCACCCATGCATCTAAACTAAGCACATTAACTTCCACATGTTTCAATCAAGATGTTTCTTAAAATATAACCATCCACAACAACATTCAATGTGATCTCCTTATCATAATCCAAGTTATGAGGAGGAAGATTAGTGTGCATAATCTACCATCCATTCTCGGTGTTTTTGTGTAGATTATTTCCTTTAAATCATTTCCCTAATAATGGAATATTATTCTCCTAGTGCAACATCTTACATACTTCTTTTAGATCATCAATATATGACTAGGACATCTCAGTTGCTTTCTTCTTCTCCATTTTTCATGACTTCTCTTTTAAACACTATATTCACCCGAATATTTCTAAGAACCTCTATGGTGTCTGATAAATCTCCTTTTGATGTGTAGGATTTGGGTATCGGGCATGTAAAACCTCCTCCTTAGTAATAAGTAAGCTTTTTGTTGTAATGTTTCTTTGGTGCATGTAGTGATCTTCACAGTACAACCTCTAGTTTCGTGGCCAATTTTGACATCCATTGGTTTTATATGGCGTGTTGTATTTGAACCATCCTTACACCCTTTTTTTCCTATTTATGTTACTTGCTAAGATGTCCATATAATTTAGGCACTCTTCATAATTATAGTTCTTTCCGTAAAAAGATCAAGTAATATTTGAGGACATTCACACTAGTAGTAGTTAAGAGATTTAGACATATAACATGTTCCTCGATGGAAATCACCTCATCCACCACTACATGACCTTGGCCCCTAAATCCACCACGGCATCCTTAGCTTTTTCCATGACGTTCATCAAAGTGCCCTTTGTTCTATTCGTAGTTCCCTTTAGTGTGATCATGGTCATATTTTCAATTTGATCCTTAGAGTTATTTATAACTCCTATCTATGTACACCAATATCAATGGCATCATGGATCTAATAAATTAGTCTATAATATTCAATATTATGAGTTGTGGACCAGAAAATATTACAATAGCAAGATACGTTCTTCCTTATCATGTATTTCAAAAAGTGGGAAGTGACTTCCATTGTGGTCTACATGGCATATTTCATAGTTTAACAATAATGAGCACATTGATCTGTGGTGACAACTATCCTCAGTGTGCCCTTCCACTTCACAATCTGTATACCAAACTCCCATACATGTCTCATATGATGAATTGGTCGATAGTTTCTCCAACTAATTTTACATTATTGTAATCTAAGCCTCAAGGAATGTACTTACTCTAGTTTTATAAGTCCAAATGCATCATCATGCATCTATGCTTGAAGTGCTTTGTGCATATCCATGTATTTCTTTATGAGAGCACTCTGAAAAGGTGTGATCAAAGCCTCGAAAAACCATTATGCATGTTGACTTGCATGTATATCTTAAGAAAGCTTTGATGTGAGTGTTTTGAAATGAGCATCATATTCTTAAACACTCTCAGTTGTGCTTGCTTAATATCCTTAAGCACGCTTATGCTCTTCTGCTCAAACTCAAGGATATGGAATTCTTTGAGGAAAGCATCTCATAATGTTATATAATCCATGTAATTATGGTCAGGGTCAAACTTCTTGTACCAAATGTGCACATGCCCCTCCAACATAATTACAAAGTAGATTGCCTTGCACTTAGAAGCTATGATCCCTTTTGCATGCCATAGTATTTCACACATATGCACATGCTTAGAAACATCTTCTATCCCCATGTATACTACGGAAGATGAAGTGTCATCTCCATGTAGATATTTTCTAGTTGGTGGGGTCCTTGCCTCCGGATCTAAAACCTCTGTGTTACCTCTACCTTCTAGATCCTCTAGATCAAGAGGCACTGTAACAAGGATTGAGCCATAAGAGACAATGTCATGTGTCCCAATAGTGGTACTAAACTAAACTCCCATAGTATGAGAAATGGTTCTACTCGTAGTAGTAAGGTCTAAAACGTGCACCTCTATTATGTGTTGACGACGTGCTTGAAAAAGTGCCTCCGACCAGTCCCCCAAATAAGAAGGAAGATTTTTTCCTAGCCATTGAACTAATTACTATTTGGTTCACTCCCATTATTGCTGATAAGTTGACTCCACCACTTGATATTATACCACCCAAACTAGCTTACCGACCATCGGCTATACTATAAAGTGGAAATCCAAGCACAAGGGATAGGTCACCAGGTAGATTTAGATGCACACATGTGGCCCATGTCATCTTTTTTGGAAAGCTCTCATAAGAGGCCAAAGAGGATTCCCTGTCATGATTTCCCATATGGAGGAGTAGTAAATGCCCTAGCTTGATGTCCTATAAGTGAGCTTCAAATCCTTCATGAGCCATTTCTTTCCGTAACACCATCCAAAATGCAACCTCATGGTGCTTTTATGAATCCCTCTTGCACATCTCATTGAACTTCAACCTACCTTTATTCTCATTTTCTCTTTACCGCTGTAGCCCGCCCGCCATCCTTTAAAAAACATGCTCCGCCCCCATGTGTGGTGGGGTTTAGCTAGCCATTGGTTTCTCTTCCAAATTCGGGTTACCAATAAAATCTTGATCACCAACATAATTCCTTATATATAGGTTCCCCGGGATAGTGAAAAACTGAAACTCAACTACCTCAGGAAAGAATAAGTGGAAATTGAGTATTCCAAGATATAGCTATTCAGAACACCATGGAACCAAGTATCTAAAGCGTGCATCCAAATTAGAGCAGCATCATAGAGGGCCTAGAATTCTTCCTGCATCCAAACATGTGAAAGCTCCAATTGCTTGTACACACATAAGCAACCAGCCACTCGTATAGCTCTATTGGAAAGAGAGCAAGCAAACTCTCATACGCAGACGGTTATATAACTTATACTCCACCCATGAGTGCACATCAAACTCATATCCAGTTTTGAATATTTGAGTTTATTCTTCTTCCAAGTATCATATCCAATCTTCAACACTTGTCAAGGCCAACCAATATGTTTCATTAGAAAACAACCTAAAAGTGGTTGATAAAGAGGTCTCGCAACGGAACCGGTGATGATGGACTAGAATTTCATGTAGATAACCTTAGCTCACTAGCACATCACTCAACTGAGTGAGAACTCACTCAAAATGTGTAAAGGTACCAGGTCCCTCTTTATGGTTACTTGTACAAGATGTTAGTGTGATGACGTTTAATATATTTAGATTCATTATCATTCATTCATAATTCATAGTGCATAATCTAGATCTAATCTTTAAAGAAAATGATAAGGAGCTAAATAATAACTAAGACAAGATGAACCATAAGACAACTAGATTCATTCATTTTTACACCATAACTCATTCAATATACTCCATTCCATAAATACAAAAAACACATGAGCTACATAATCTATGAAATATCACCATGAGTCATGTGTGATTGAAAATTTGTAGTATAACCTTATAATAATCCAAAACTATCATCTATATCTCGATCTATGTACCTATATATATATCAACTACACAACTCAATACATATTTATAGGGGTTGGGACTTTCCCTTCATAGCACATGCACTTCTTAAAATATTTCACATGCTAATAATAACCATGCACCTTTACAAAGGTATGTGTAACATGCAAGCACTCTAATAATAGACTTCCTTTAGTTAACTCTAAGTAGAAATTCTATTTTTAGCTTAACATCTGCATGACACTTTTCTATTCTTTGGTGCCTAAATTACTCTTTGTGTGATTTGCAAGTCTACTCGCCTTTGTGTGCTCGACACCTATCCCTTAAAATAGCGTGAATCCATGAATTTGGCTAAGTCTTGAGCTAGAAGTGTTCTCCCTTGTCCCTTAGAATCCATAGATTAGGAGTATTTAGTAGATTTTCTTCCATTAAAGTTAGCTATTGCACTAGTTTAGGAAGAGGAACCAACCTTGTCTAGAGATTTTTTTCAATTTCTGCAAGGTCCCACACTTGAAGTAACTCCATGTTACTTATTCACACTACTTAGCTTATCAAAATCACATGCTAAGTAATCGAGAGGGTGATGTGATTCCATGATAACAATTCGCATGCTTGGTTGGATAGAAAAAAATCATTTTTGTAGGTGTTTCAACATAAATTCTAACCTTCATTTCATTGTAATAAGACTCGTGTGCTCTTTTTTAAATTCCATTCTTTAAGGGCTTTGTAGCATCATATTTAGCGAATCTAAGGGGTAGAATTCAATTATTTTAGTAGAAAAAGTTTATTAAGTTCATGAGAAGGATTCAAAAAGGTCTATAGAAAGAGAAGAAGGATTTTTGAGTACTTGAATTTTTCTCTAGGTAGAGAAAGGAGAGGAAGAAAACCCAAATATCACCACCTACACCAAATGAGAACATTGTCAAAACCTTCATCCGGTAGGCCATTTATTTAATCAACTAGAGTTCTTGCAGACCAATCAAGATGGCTGCATAACCACCACCCAATCCATTTGTCAATTTTATGGGCAGCAACCCACACTACTCTCAATGCACAAAACCCAATTCCCATGGCAGCATTGAAGAACATCCCATAGTTCACTAGGGAAAATAATACATCTCCCATTGACCACATTCGGGACATTGTACATGCCTTTTCTATACATGGGGTTGTTGAGATGGATGTGGTAGTGAAATTGTTGGTTTCTTCTTTCAAAGGAAAAGCTCTGTAATGTTTAGAAGCCTAGGGGAAAGATCAATTCATAATTGGGATCAATTATGCACAACTCTTTGTGATGAGTTTAGAGAAAAAGGGGAAAACTTATCGTATTGAAGCAATTAACCACAATTAAGAGAGCACCAAATGAAAAATGGTTGATTTTAACTTCAAATTCCAAAGAACGTGGGATATGATTCCAATTTCTATCATACAAGTAGTTGAAGGTGTTTTCTCTATTTCCTAAAAGCTCTTAATTATGATATAGCCATGATGATACAATCATCGGGGAACAACATTATCTCGTAGATTATAACATAGCTATTAGAGCTGAGAATTGCTTGATCCAAGTAGCTAAAATTTAATCCACACCACCTATGCATTTTTATCCCGAAATAGGAATCCAAATTCTAATCAAACCCCTACAATAGCCCCCATTCTTGAGCCAAAAATTCATAATTGTAATAAATATTCTACCTCTTCTTCTAACACCTCAACTGAGCTCCAGGAGGTCATGAAATAATCACAAAACTTGGTAATGAGTTGCTAACAATTATAAGGTAGTAAGCTCAAAATCCAAGATCATATAAGCCTCAATCCCAACCTATAGAACTCAATATCAACCAAATAGACCACCTACTCAAGATGCTAATCAAAACTAAGGAAAATCTTGTTAATATATCATTTGAGCCTTCTATCCTAACACTACCTCTTTACCTAGAGCCTTAGTCCCAATTCAAAACAACATGTCACAAGAATATGAATGGTGTTTCCCATGTAGTCAACATCACAATCAAGAAACATGCTTTAATGGTGCTCTGAATCAAGCTTTAATGGTGAAAACAATTGGTGTGTCTCAAGAAACAAATCAAGAGGAAAATCATCAGTATGTAACTACTTAAGAAGCACTGCAGCAATTTGAAACTTCACTTATGAATTGATAATCCAAGGATTTCTACGGAGTTAATTAAATTCCTTTCCAAGGTGTGGTAGCCTAAAAAAGGTATAAGAAGAGGAATATAGAGGAAGGAAAGTCATCTAATCCAAGTGATTCTAAGCCTCCTATCACTCTACAAGGAGTTAGCAATCCAAGTGCAGCCCCAAATCTACAAAATTAGTCCTAACCACCTTCTAAATCAGCCCATGTGTCGGTTGTTATAGCTGATGTGTAAGAGAAGGTTATGCAAAGTAAATGGAAGCAAAAGGAAAATGCATCCCCCTTTAATATCATAGATAAAATGAATGTAAACATCTCAATTTGGCAGTCATTAGTAATCCCGGACCAAACATATCTATTGCGAGGAGCTTCGGAAAATTGGTCCACATCAAATCAGTTATCCAAGGATAAAGAGAAGGTGCTAATCAATACAACTCAGGAGGAAAGGAGGGTAAGGAGGTCAAAAATTTAAAATATGAAGCCTCCTCCATTCTATATATGTCTCGATTATTGGGAGAAATATTATAGACAATTGCATCATTGACTCAGAACAAGTAGTTACTGTGATGCCCAAACAAATAACCGATCAACGGGCCTTAAGTATGAGCCTATGTTAAAAGGAGTAGTGCAACTTAATGGGACAATAGTGTGAATAGTTGGAGTGATCAAAGGATTTAGCAATACAGTGCATGCATGCCCTAATGTCATAGTCTTATATGATATATCCGTAATTGACTTATCATTAATCTTTACCTTATGATTTTCAAGACATTTCACCACTAATATTAGAGTCTACTTGTCTGTTGATTATTCACATATGCTCTTCAGAACAAGATATGGAGGTAAAGCTACAATCAGATATGAACCTATTACAAATTTTCATATTGAGCCATACATACTGAGTCCAATCAATGTAAATTACTCGATTTCAATCCATAGACACATACCAAGGTTAGAGGCATCCCATAATTGAATCTTAATGAATGGGAAAACAAATGACATGGATACAATCCATACAAGGAGATGGAAGAAGATGATTTTGGAAATATATTACTTACATGACGAATATCCACCTCTCTCTAGCATTACCAAACTAGATGACAAAGATGATAATGAAGTCTTGGTAGCTATTATTTGATGGCTCAAGGAGTAGACAAGGTCTTGCAGGGGGGAAATGATTATGTCACTTTAGGGTATAATTACTATTCAACCTTCCGCTTTCAATTCAATTTTTCTAACATAGATGAATACAAAGCATTGATTCATGGATTACACTAGGCAAGAAAGAAATGTATTAAGAACTTACAAGTCTTTGGAGATAGTGATCTAGTTGTAAACCAAGTTAGAGGGATCAATGGTGCCAAAAATTATCTTTTAAGGAGATATAAGAACCAGGTATGGGATTTCCTTGAATAATTTAAGGAATTCAACATTAATTCTATCCGAAGGAGGAAGAATGAGGCTGCGGACAAGCTTACAACAATAGGGGAATCATTTTATGTTGTTTAAGATATCAAGAAGGATCAAACACATCTTCATATCAAAGTAGTTGTGAGGCCGACTATTCCAGGATAACAACACAAGTGGTAGTTAAAAAAATAAAAAAATCGTCAATTTCTTACAAGAAGAGGGTGATTTTTCCTCAAGAAACTAAGACAAAGTGGAGCAGAACTATGGTAGTCAAGTGGTTCATCTAAGGAGAAAAAAACTCCCAAAAGGCTTGGTGACTTTGGAGTCAATCTTTAACCCCAATGACTAAGTGGAAAGAGAAATCAAACATTAAAGTAAAGGGTGAAGGCTCTCAAGTACATTTAAATAGGTGAATGTAATGTGCTGCAAATTGGCAATGTGAGTATTGACAAAGAGAAATCCTACTTCATCTATCTTTGTCAAGACTTTGAAATATATTTTATTAGAATTATAAGGTTTTGAGAGGTTTCAATCCAATGTTGGCACAACATACTATTGAATTAAATCCAAAATCCAAGCCTATTAGAACAAATAAAAGACTGGTGAACCCTCATATTGAGCCTCTCATGAGGAAATAATTGAGCAAACTCATAGAGGAAAACATCATTTTTCCAATCAAGCACTTGAGTTGGGTTGAAAATTTGGTGCTAGTGAGAAAGAGAAACAGAGAAATCAAATTGTGTGTGGATTTTGGGACTTGAATAGAGCTTCACTCAAAGACCATTATCCACTTCATTCCAAGGAGAAAATATTATAGGTAGTAATTTATTCGAGAGAGGTTTTAATTCTAGATGGCTACTCAAGCTACAATCAAATCATGGTGAAAGAGGAAGACCGATTTAAGAAAAATTTCATCATAACATGGGGAACATATTCTTATAATAAAATGCTTTTCTTACTATTTATTGATGGAGATAATTTTAGAGAGAGAAATGGATATGGCATTCAAAGGGTCGATTAACAAGATGGTTCTTGTTTATCGATGATATTATTGTATTCTTCAAAAATGCAAAGATTGCCTCTATCACCTCGGGTAAGTTTTCCAAATATGTAGGAAGTTTAGAGTATCCTCGAATCCCCAAAAATGTATATTCCACGCTCATGAGGGAAATCTCTTGGGTCACATTATTTTGAAGGAAGGATTGACCATTGATCCCAAGAGAGTTGAAGCTATCCTTGGTCTATAATTTCCAAGTCACAAGAAGGCTCTTAAGATATTTTTAGGGAGGATTAACTTTGTCCATATGTTTGTGTCTGATTTTTCCACTCTTGTTAAACCTTTGACTATAATGTTAAAGAAAATCATGGCATTAAAATGGACAATAGAGGGAAAAGAGAGTTTTGAGGCCATAAAAATGCAATATCTCAAGCTCTAACTCTCATTAATCTGGATTTCTCTAAGGATTTCATCCTCTATGCCTTTGGTGCTTTAGACATAATCTTTACCATTTTGGTACAATTGAATAAGGAGAGGATCAAAGCATCCTATAGCATCCTGTAGCATCCTTCACCGGAGCTTGGAATATTATGAGGTGAGGTAATCTTTCATTGAGAAGCATGTCCTCGCTATTATTAGGAGCCTGAAAAAATTTAGATACTTGGTTTTAAACAAAAAAATCAATTATGAGTGTCTCATTTGGGGTCAAGTACTTTCTACTAAACAAGTATTTAACGGGTTGGATCACTTGTGTGATGGAATATGACATAGAAATCAAGGTGAACAATCTGGTCAATGAAAAGGTTTTTGAGAGAAGCTAGCTTCCCATCAACATGTTGAACTAGATGATGAAGAATAATTTGTCCTAGTGCACAATATTTTTAGGAACATCTAGTTGATGATATTCCCACTCCTTGTTAGACTCGAGACATGATTCACTTCTTATATATAGGTTTATGCCCTCTGGAGTTAAACAAATAAAAAAGAAGATACTGTTAGTGCAAAATCACAGCACCCCTGGATGCAGATCAGGCTTCTAGGTTGATCTTCATGCATCCAGTGTGATTGCACAACATGGAAACCTCTCTCCAAGCGTGGGACTTGTGAAACCGAGAGAGGAATCTCCAGAGAAGGTTGGTTCCTGCTCCTAAACTACCTACCACAAGCTATTCCAGTGCAGGCAAGCTAATCTAATCCTAATCTAACCATACCAAGGAGACAGAGAGAGAGAGAGAGAGAAGGAAAAAACAGCAAAATCCTACACTAAAACGGTGATACACCAGAGAAGGAGAATGTTGAACATCTATCAAAGCGCCATGGGACAAAGAGAGGTGAGAAATGGGAAGGATGGATGAGATGCATCACAGCCCAAGGATAGATTTCACACAGAAAATGTCCCCAAACTCCATGAACATAGCTCCAAACCTGCAATGAACATTCAAACATGCATAGATACCTGCAATGAAGAGAGGCAAGAAGAGAACAAGCAAAAACAAGGAAGGATGGACGGATGCATCACAAAACACATTTTGTTGCTCTAAGTTTGCACTGAACATCATTCCATTAATAAAAGGAAAAAAAGCCATTACAGAGCAAAGGAGGAGGTTCAAACTCCATTTTCAACCCTAGAAAGAAAAAAGGGAGGGCAGAGTAGAAAGATGAACCCCTTTTCAAAATGAGCCAAATCTAGCTTTTACATTGCATGGGTCGAACCCAGGAGACAGAAACGTACAAAGGCATGGGAGCCCACTCTTCTTAACTAAAAGTGCATTAAAATGGCATGGGGACCTTACAAACCCATACCCTATCACTTTGACCAGGATTACGAGGAGAATGCGACCCATTCCCGCATTAAATCAGTCGCTGGAATGTCATTTCGGTCATGAGCACGTGTCAAAGCCATATCTCAATTTCCTCCTCCAAACTACTCCAAAACGCAAGATTGACCCCAAAATTGTGTAGAGAATTTCACCAGCTTTCCGTTGATATAAAGTACGTGCAAATCCGAGATCCGGATCAAAAGTTATGGTGATCACGAAGATCTAGGGCACAAAGCAGCTGTGAAAACGTGTTTTGAAATCCTTCCGCTCGCCACTTGGGATGACACGTGGCACGTGCTAATTGGTCAAGAAATTCTCTCTCCTCCACCTTCCACGGGCTTTCCTTTTGAAATTTGCTTGTGGGGCCCTTAACTTGGACACGTGGCGCCATTTCATTGGTTCGCGGTGACCCTTTAAAACCTGCCCTTTGACTTTTGACTTTTCTCCCGAGACACGTGTCATGCGTTGATTGGTCGATGGGTCTGCCGGCCGCGGCTCTTTCGCGCCCTTCGCGTCTTTTTGTCCCGGATGTCCCAAATGCTTAGTGCTCCTTGTGCTGATTTCGGGCGAACCGGCCGGTTCGCGTCCATTTGTCCCAAATGTCCCAGTTTCCTTCGGACTGCTTGTTCCCATTTCGCCGGTTCGGCCGGTTCGCGCCTTTTTGGCCCGCTTGTCCCACTTTGTTTCGGACTGACTCGACCTTTTTCGCCCGGTTCGGCCGGTTCGCGCCTTTTTGGCCCAGATGTCCCAATCACTTTTTGACTGCCTGTGCTCATTTCGGCCGATCCGGCCGGTTCGGGTCTTTTTGTCCCAAACGTCCCGAGCAACACTTAGCCAATTTTTCTTCCTCTTTCGGCCGGATCGGCTTTTCGCGCCCGCCGCGTACTTCTGGCCCGATTGTCCCAAATGCAATTTGGGCCACCTGGAGGCTTTTCGGCCGATCCGCGCCTTGACGTCCCAAATGTCCCAATTGCTCCCTTGAGCAGGACTTAGCCAATTTTCACACTTTTTCCTGGATCAACCTATTTGCCTTTCTGCAACCTTTTTTCGCATTTTCTCAGAGCTTGCTCCTTCCTTCTTCGGCCTGGGGAGTTAGAAAAATTCCTGAAGGGACCCTAGAAACCTGATTTTTACTCTGAATCAATCAATTTGCTTGGGATTTGAATATTCTGATGCATGTTATCAAATTTA